>JAUAME010000109.1:32500-35000 GCA_030820535.1 Quercus parvula | reverse complement strand
TCCCAAAAAATGAGGGTTTTTTGGAAAAGGAGGTTATTTGACCCAAAATGGCAGGCCTTAGGCATGGCAAGGTGCCCAGGGGCATGCCCGCATGCACGCCACGCCGCATCGCCCCGCATCGTCCCGCACTCCGGAGAAATTGGCTCGTGCCTTTTTCCATTTTTGTGTTCCTAAATTCAGTCCATGATTTTAGAGGAGGTTTCCAACAAGCGGTTTGGCGTTCCGAGCAGTTTTGAATTTTTTATGATTTTTCCTATATTCTGGCTTCCAAAAATCATAAAAAATAAAATATGTTGAATATAGCCTCCAAATTTTGACAGGCTAAAGGTTACATTTTTCTTAGCATGTGTGCAAAAAATCAGGGCAAGACTCCAAGAATTGCTCAAAAAATGACCCATTATTCCTCCTCAACAAAT
Source organism: Quercus parvula (assembly GCA_030820535.1). Classification (NCBI taxonomy): domain Eukaryota; kingdom Viridiplantae; phylum Streptophyta; class Magnoliopsida; order Fagales; family Fagaceae; genus Quercus; species Quercus parvula. The sequence goes on along the minus strand of JAUAME010000109.1, from coordinate 34,584 downwards.
CAATGTTTCCTCGTGCCAGAGTGGATTTTTTCCTAAGCGCTCTTTAGGGGGGGGAGAGTTGGAGGTGTCCGAAGAGGTTATCTAGGCTTGGCAGCAGCAGCCCCCCCAAGTGCTGCCATGGCCTTGTAGGGGTCCCAAGGGCATGCCAACGTGCCCACACAAGCATGCCAAGGCCTTGACTGCGTGCCTTGGCCTTGGCTGCCTGCCCATGGGGGCTGCCATGGCCTTGGCAAGGCCATGGCAGCATGCATGCAAGCATGCCTTGGCCTTGGCTGCCTGCCCATGGGGGGTTGCCTTGGCCTTGGCTGCGTGCCTTGGCCTTGGCTGCTTGCCCATGGGGCCATGCCCTGGCCTTGGCTGCCTGCCCATGGGGGCTGCCTTGGCTGCTGCATGCCCTGGCCTTGGCAGCATGCCCGCGTGCACGCCACGCCGCATCGCCCCGCATCGTCCCGCACTCCAGCAAAATTGGCTCGTGCCTTTTTCTATTTTTGTGTTCCTAAATTCAGTCCATGATTTTAGAGGAGGATTCCAACAAGCGGTTCGGCGTTCCGAGCGTTTTCGAATTTTTTATGATTTTCCCTATTTTTCGGCATCCGAAAATCATAAAAAATAAAATACGTTGAATCTGGCCTCCAAATTTTGAAAGGTTGGAGGTTGTATTTTTCTTAGCATGTGTGCAAAAAATCAGGGCAAGACTCCAAGTATTGCTCCAAAAAAGACCCATTATTCCTCCTCAACAAATCAATGTTTCCTCGTGCCAGAGCAGATTTTTTCCTAAGCGCTCTTTAGGGGGGGAAGAGTTGGAGGTGTCCGAAGAGGCTATCTAGGCTTGGCAGCAGCAGCCCCCCCAAATGCTGCCAAGGCCTTCTAGGGGTCCCAAGGGCATGCCACGGCCTTGGCATCCCACCCACGGGGCATGCCACGCCCTCGCCATGCTGCCACTGCCCCTCAGGCACCCTGCATGCTACGGCCTTGGCTGCGTGCCCCCAGGGGCCCTGCTGCCTGCGCCCAGGGGCATGCCAGCGCGCCCACGCAAGCAGGCCACGGCCTTGGCTGCGTGCCTTGGCCTTGGCTGCTGCATGCACGCCCAGGCCTTGGCTGCTGCGTGCTCCCCCAAGCCTTGGATGCTGCATGCCCATGCCTTGGCTGCTGAGTGCCCATGGGGGGCTGCCTTGGCCTTGGCTGCTGCATGCCCATGCCTTGGCTGCGTGCCCATGGGGGGCTGCCTTGGCCTTGGCTGCTGCATGCCCATGCCTTCGCTGCTTGCCCATGGGGGGCTGCCTTGGCCTTGGCTGCTGCATGCCCATGCCTTGGCTGCCTGCCCATGGGGGCTGCCTTGGCCTTGGCTGCTGCACGCCTTGGGCAGGCAGTGGGCATCCCAGGGGCATGCCCGCGTGCACGCCACGCCGCATCGCCCCGCATCGTCCCGCACTCCAGCAAAATTGGCTCGTGCCTTTTTCCATTTTTGTGTCCCTAAATTCATTCCATGATTTTAGAGGAGGATTCCAACAAGCGGTTCGGCGTTCCGAGCATTTTTGAATTTTTTATGATTTTTCCTATTTTTCGGCATCCGAAAATCATAAAAAATAAAATACGTTGAATCTGGCCTCCAAATTTTGACAAGTTGGAGGTTGTATTTTTCTTAGCATGTGTGCAAAAAATCAGGGCAAGACTCCAAGAATTGCTCCAAAAAAGACCCATTATTCCTCCTCAACAAATCAATGTTTCCTCGTGCCAGAGCGGATTTTTTCCTAAGCGCTCTTTAGGGGGGGAAGAGTTGGGAGGTATTCGGCGATGCACACGGGCAACCCCTCTTGAGCTTGGCCACGGGTAGGCATGCTCATGACGAGCCCTTAGGCACCCAACCCCGCGTGCTCCACGGCGCGAGGTGGGCCCTAAATGCATCGCCGGGGTGGACCCAGGTTGGTATTTCACGTGTACGTGGTATAGCTGCGGCGCGCTCTTGCAACGCGGACGGTGTTAGTTTCACCCATTGCCACGCAGAGCAAGCCTAAGGTGATGATCAAACGCATTGTGAATGCCATCTCTGGTGCCACCTTTCCTCGAGGCCACACCTACCCGTG
>JAUAME010000109.1:0-2500 GCA_030820535.1 Quercus parvula | reverse complement strand
CAAGACTCCAAGAATTGCTCAAAAAATGACCCATTATTCCTCCTCAACAAATCAATGTTTCCTCGTGCCAGAGTGGATTTTTTCCTAAGCGCTCTTTAGGGGGGGGAGAGTTGGAGGTGTCCGAAGAGGTTATCTAGGCTTGGCAGCAGCAGCCCCCCCAAGTGCTGCCATGGCCTTGTAGGGGTCCCAAGGGCATGCCAACGTGCCCACACAAGCATGCCAAGGCCTTGACTGCGTGCCTTGGCCTTGGCTGCCTGCCCATGGGGGCTGCCATGGCCTTGGCAAGGCCATGGCAGCATGCATGCAAGCATGCCTTGGCCTTGGCTGCCTGCCCATGGGGGGTTGCCTTGGCCTTGGCTGCGTGCCTTGGCCTTGGCTGCTTGCCCATGGGGCCATGCCCTGGCCTTGGCTGCCTGCCCATGGGGGCTGCCTTGGCTGCTGCATGCCCTGGCCTTGGCAGCATGCCCGCGTGCACGCCACGCCGCATCGCCCCGCATCGTCCCGCACTCCAGCAAAATTGGCTCGTGCCTTTTTCTATTTTTGTGTTCCTAAATTCAGTCCATGATTTTAGAGGAGGATTCCAACAAGCGGTTCGGCGTTCCGAGCGTTTTCGAATTTTTTATGATTTTCCCTATTTTTCGGCATCCGAAAATCATAAAAAATAAAATACGTTGAATCTGGCCTCCAAATTTTGAAAGGTTGGAGGTTGTATTTTTCTTAGCATGTGTGCAAAAAATCAGGGCAAGACTCCAAGTATTGCTCCAAAAAAGACCCATTATTCCTCCTCAACAAATCAATGTTTCCTCGTGCCAGAGCAGATTTTTTCCTAAGCGCTCTTTAGGGGGGGAAGAGTTGGAGGTGTCCGAAGAGGCTATCTAGGCTTGGCAGCAGCAGCCCCCCCAAATGCTGCCAAGGCCTTCTAGGGGTCCCAAGGGCATGCCACGGCCTTGGCATCCCACCCACGGGGCATGCCACGCCCTCGCCATGCTGCCACTGCCCCTCAGGCACCCTGCATGCTACGGCCTTGGCTGCGTGCCCCCAGGGGCCCTGCTGCCTGCGCCCAGGGGCATGCCAGCGCGCCCACGCAAGCAGGCCACGGCCTTGGCTGCGTGCCTTGGCCTTGGCTGCTGCATGCACGCCCAGGCCTTGGCTGCTGCGTGCTCCCCCAAGCCTTGGATGCTGCATGCCCATGCCTTGGCTGCTGAGTGCCCATGGGGGGCTGCCTTGGCCTTGGCTGCTGCATGCCCATGCCTTGGCTGCGTGCCCATGGGGGGCTGCCTTGGCCTTGGCTGCTGCATGCCCATGCCTTCGCTGCTTGCCCATGGGGGGCTGCCTTGGCCTTGGCTGCTGCATGCCCATGCCTTGGCTGCCTGCCCATGGGGGCTGCCTTGGCCTTGGCTGCTGCACGCCTTGGGCAGGCAGTGGGCATCCCAGGGGCATGCCCGCGTGCACGCCACGCCGCATCGCCCCGCATCGTCCCGCACTCCAGCAAAATTGGCTCGTGCCTTTTTCCATTTTTGTGTCCCTAAATTCATTCCATGATTTTAGAGGAGGATTCCAACAAGCGGTTCGGCGTTCCGAGCATTTTTGAATTTTTTATGATTTTTCCTATTTTTCGGCATCCGAAAATCATAAAAAATAAAATACGTTGAATCTGGCCTCCAAATTTTGACAAGTTGGAGGTTGTATTTTTCTTAGCATGTGTGCAAAAAATCAGGGCAAGACTCCAAGAATTGCTCCAAAAAAGACCCATTATTCCTCCTCAACAAATCAATGTTTCCTCGTGCCAGAGCGGATTTTTTCCTAAGCGCTCTTTAGGGGGGGAAGAGTTGGGAGGTATTCGGCGATGCACACGGGCAACCCCTCTTGAGCTTGGCCACGGGTAGGCATGCTCATGACGAGCCCTTAGGCACCCAACCCCGCGTGCTCCACGGCGCGAGGTGGGCCCTAAATGCATCGCCGGGGTGGACCCAGGTTGGTATTTCACGTGTACGTGGTATAGCTGCGGCGCGCTCTTGCAACGCGGACGGTGTTAGTTTCACCCATTGCCACGCAGAGCAAGCCTAAGGTGATGATCAAACGCATTGTGAATGCCATCTCTGGTGCCACCTTTCCTCGAGGCCACACCTACCCGTGCCCAGTGGCGGGGGGTGAATGGCCTCAGTAGCCGCGTGGTGGGGGGGATGCATGCATTCTTGGTTTAGCTTGGGCACGCTATCGCAACGCGGACGGTGTTAGTTTCACCCATTGCTGCGCGAAGCAAGTTCCTTGCGACAATTGGGCTTGTGTGTGTCTTTCTTACTACACGGTTGCGTGGTAGCAGAGGCGGCGGCGACGACGACAACGGCAACGACGACGACGACGACGGCAGCAGCAGCAGCAGCAGTGTCCCTCGATGTCCCTCGATGTCCCTTGTAGTTCCTGTGTGTGGTTGGTGAGCCATGCAAGCTTGGTATAGCTTGGGCACGCTTTCGCAATGCTGATGGTGTTCGTTTCACCC
>JAUAME010000108.1:40000-42000 GCA_030820535.1 Quercus parvula | reverse complement strand
GGCGTGCACGCGGGCATGCCCCTGGGATGCCCACTGCCTGCCCAAGGCGTGCAGCAGCCAAGGCCAAGGCAGCCCCCCATGGGCAGGCAGCCAAGGCAAGGGCATGCAGCAGCCAAGGCCTGCAGCAGCCCCCCATGGGCACGCAGCCAAGGCATGGGCATGCAGCAGCCAAGGCCTGCAGCAGCCCCCCATGGGCACGCAGCCAAGGCATGGGCATGCAGCAGCCAAGGCCAAGGCAGCCCCCCATGGGCACTCAGCAGGCAAGGCTTGGGCGAGCACGCAGCATCCAAGGCTTGGGCGAGCACGCAGCAGCCAAGGCCTGGGCGTGCATGCAGCAGCCAAGGCCGTGGCATGCTTGCGTGGGCGCGCTGGCATGCCCCTGGGCGCAGGCAGCAGGGCCCCTGGGGGCACGCAGGGTGCCTGAGGGGCAGTGGCAGCATGGCGAGGGCGTGGCATGCCCCGTGGGTGGGATGCCAAGGCCGTGGCATGCCCTTGGGACCCCTAGAAGGCCATGGCAGCATTTGGGGGGGCTGCTGCTGCCAAGCCTAGATAGCCTCTTCGGACACCTCCAACTCTTCCCCCCCTAAAGAGCGCTTAGGAAAAAATCTGCTCTGGCACGAGGAAACATTGATTTGTTGAGGAGGAATAATGGGTCTTTTTTGGAGCAATTCTTGGAGTCTTGCCGTGATTTTTTGCACACATGCTAAGAAAAATACAACCTCCAACCTTTCAAAATTTGGAGGCCAGATTCAACGTATTTTATTTTTTATGATTTTCGGATGCCGAAAAATAGGGAAAATCATAAAAAATTCAAAAACGCTCGGAACGCCGAACCGCTTGTTGGAATCCTCCTCTAAAATCATGGACTGAATTTAGGAACACAAAAATAGAAAAAGGCACGAGCCAATTTTGCTGGAGTGCGGGACGATGCGGGGCGATGCGGCGTGGCGTGCACGCGGGCATGCTGCCAAGGCCAGGGCATGCAGCAGCCAAGGCAGCACCCATGGGCAGGCAGCCAAGGCCAGGGCATGGCCCCATGGGCAAGCAGCCAAGGCCAAGGCACGCAGCCAAGGCCAAGGCAGCCCCCATGGGCAGGCAGCCAAGGCCAAGGCATGCTTGCGTGCATGCTGCCATGGCCTTGCCAAGGCCATGGCAGCCCCCATGGGCAGGCAGCCAAGGCCAAGGCACGCAGTCAAGGCCTTGGCATGCTTGTGTGGGCACGTTGGCATGCCCTTGGGACCCCTACAAGGCCATGGCAGCACTTGGGGGGGCTGCTGCTGCCAAGCCTAGATAGCCTCTTCGGACACCTCCAACTCTTCCCCCCCTAAAGAGCGCTTAGGAAAAAATCCGCTCTGGCACGAGGAAACATTGATTTGTTGAGGAGGAATAATGGGTCATTTTTTGAGCAATTCTTGGAGTCTTGCCCTGATTTTTTGCACACATGCTAAGAAAAATGTAACCTTCAGCCTGTCAAAATTTGGAGGCTATATTCAACATATTTTATTTTTTATGATTTTTGGAAGCCAGAATATAGGAAAAATCATAAAAAAATCAAAACTGCTCGGAACGCCGAACCGCTTGTTGGAAACCTCCTCTAAAATCATGGACTGAATTTAGGAACACAAAAATGGAAAAAGGCACGAGCCAATTTCTCCGGAGTGCGGGACGATGCGGGGCGATGCGGCGTGGCGTGCATGCGGGCATGCCCCTGGGCACCTTGCCATGCCTAAGGCCTGCCACTTTGGGTCAAATAACCTCCTTTTCCAAAAAACCCTCATTTTTTGGGAAACCAGCCAAGGCCAAGGCATGCAGCAGCCAAGGCCTAGGCAGCCCCCCATGGGCACGCAGCCAAGGCCGAGGCAGCCCATGGGCATGCGGCAGCCAAGGCCAAGGCATGCAGCAGCCAAGGCCTAGGCAGCCCCCCATGGGCATGCAGCAGCCAAGGCCAAGGCATGCAGCAGCCAAGGCCAAGGCATGCAGCAGCCAAGGCCTAGGCAGCC
>JAUAME010000108.1:7500-10000 GCA_030820535.1 Quercus parvula | reverse complement strand
CTGGGTCCACCCCGGCGATGCATTTAGGGCCCACCTCGCGCCGTGGAGCACGCGGGGTTGGGTGCCTAAGGGCTCGTCATGAGCATGCCTACCCGTGGCCAAGCTCAAGAGGGGTTGCCCGTGTGCATCGCCGAATACCTCCCAACTCTTCCCCCCCTAAAGAGCGCTTAGGAAAAAATCCGCTCTGGCACGAGGAAACATTGATTTGTTGAGGAGGAATAATGGGTCTTTTTTGGAGCAATTCTTGGAGTCTTGCCCTGATTTTTTGCACACATGCTAAGAAAAATACAACCTCCAACCTGTCAAAATTTGGAGGCCAGATTCAAAGTATTTTATTTTTTACGATTTTCGGATGCCGAAAAATAGGGAAAATCATAAAAAATTCAAAAACACTCGGAACGCCGAACCGCTTGTTGGAATCCTCCTCTAAAATCATGGAATGAATTTAGGGACACAAAAATGGAAAAAGGCACGAGCCAATTTTGCTGGAGTGCGGGACGATGCGGGGCGATGCGGCGTGGCGTGCACGCGGGCATGCCCCTGGGATGCCCACTGCCTGCCCAAGGCGTGCAGCAGCCAAGGCCAAGGCAGCCCCCCATGGGCAGGCAGCCAAGGCAAGGGCATGCAGCAGCCAAGGCCTGCAGCAGCCCCCCATGGGCACGCAGCCAAGGCATGGGCATGCAGCAGCCAAGGCCTGCAGCAGCCCCCCATGGGCACGCAGCCAAGGCATGGGCATGCAGCAGCCAAGGCCAAGGCAGCCCCCCATGGGCACTCAGCAGGCAAGGCTTGGGCGAGCACGCAGCATCCAAGGCTTGGGCGAGCACGCAGCAGCCAAGGCCTGGGCGTGCATGCAGCAGCCAAGGCCGTGGCATGCTTGCGTGGGCGCGCTGGCATGCCCCTGGGCGCAGGCAGCAGGGCCCCTGGGGGCACGCAGGGTGCCTGAGGGGCAGTGGCAGCATGGCGAGGGCGTGGCATGCCCCGTGGGTGGGATGCCAAGGCCGTGGCATGCCCTTGGGACCCCTAGAAGGCCATGGCAGCATTTGGGGGGGCTGCTGCTGCCAAGCCTAGATAGCCTCTTCGGACACCTCCAACTCTTCCCCCCCTAAAGAGCGCTTAGGAAAAAATCTGCTCTGGCACGAGGAAACATTGATTTGTTGAGGAGGAATAATGGGTCTTTTTTGGAGCAATTCTTGGAGTCTTGCCGTGATTTTTTGCACACATGCTAAGAAAAATACAACCTCCAACCTTTCAAAATTTGGAGGCCAGATTCAACGTATTTTATTTTTTATGATTTTCGGATGCCGAAAAATAGGGAAAATCATAAAAAATTCAAAAACGCTCGGAACGCCGAACCGCTTGTTGGAATCCTCCTCTAAAATCATGGACTGAATTTAGGAACACAAAAATAGAAAAAGGCACGAGCCAATTTTGCTGGAGTGCGGGACGATGCGGGGCGATGCGGCGTGGCGTGCACGCGGGCATGCTGCCAAGGCCAGGGCATGCAGCAGCCAAGGCAGCACCCATGGGCAGGCAGCCAAGGCCAGGGCATGGCCCCATGGGCAAGCAGCCAAGGCCAAGGCACGCAGCCAAGGCCAAGGCAGCCCCCATGGGCAGGCAGCCAAGGCCAAGGCATGCTTGCGTGCATGCTGCCATGGCCTTGCCAAGGCCATGGCAGCCCCCATGGGCAGGCAGCCAAGGCCAAGGCACGCAGTCAAGGCCTTGGCATGCTTGTGTGGGCACGTTGGCATGCCCTTGGGACCCCTACAAGGCCATGGCAGCACTTGGGGGGGCTGCTGCTGCCAAGCCTAGATAGCCTCTTCGGACACCTCCAACTCTTCCCCCCCTAAAGAGCGCTTAGGAAAAAATCCGCTCTGGCACGAGGAAACATTGATTTGTTGAGGAGGAATAATGGGTCATTTTTTGAGCAATTCTTGGAGTCTTGCCCTGATTTTTTGCACACATGCTAAGAAAAATGTAACCTTCAGCCTGTCAAAATTTGGAGGCTATATTCAACATATTTTATTTTTTATGATTTTTGGAAGCCAGAATATAGGAAAAATCATAAAAAAATCAAAACTGCTCGGAACGCCGAACCGCTTGTTGGAAACCTCCTCTAAAATCATGGACTGAATTTAGGAACACAAAAATGGAAAAAGGCACGAGCCAATTTCTCCGGAGTGCGGGACGATGCGGGGCGATGCGGCGTGGCGTGCATGCGGGCATGCCCCTGGGCACCTTGCCATGCCTAAGGCCTGCCACTTTGGGTCAAATAACCTCCTTTTCCAAAAAACCCTCATTTTTTGGGAAACCAGCCAAGGCCAAGGCATGCAGCAGCCAAGGCCTAGGCAGCCCCCCATGGGCACGCAGCCAAGGCCGAGGCAGCCCATGGGCATGCGGCAGCCAAGGCCAAGGCATGCAGCAGCCAAGGCCTAGGCAGCCCCCCATGGGCATGCAGCAGCCAAGGCCAAGGCATGCAGCAGCCAAGGCCAAGGCATGCAGC
>JAUAME010000107.1:0-42091 GCA_030820535.1 Quercus parvula | reverse complement strand
AAATGATATTTCAGTTAAAAAAGTGCTGAAGATTAGCTAAACTCAAACGTTTCTTTTTTTTGAATTTCTCTCCAAAGAGAAACCCTTTAAATTTTTACTTGAAAATTAATAAGGTTATATATATATTGAATTTTTAACCATTGAATTGTACACTCTTTATGTTTTTAACATGCATGTCAAATTTCTTTCAAATTTGATATTAATTAATATTTGATTCATTAACTGGTTTTTTATTTTTATTTTTTTTATGCATAACTCAAAACTAATTAAAACTTAAAAATTAAATATTGATTGATTATATAATTATTAATATTTGATCTTCTTGAAATTTTGCAAGCATGGAGAGTTTCATAAAAAAATGCAATCTAACGATGGATTTATTAAAATTCACATTCAATAAAAAGATATAAGAGGAGTTTAAAGGGTTTTGAAAAAAACTTTATCCTCTCTCTTTTTTCTTTTCTTTTTTTATTTTAGTAAAATTTTAGATCATGAATTGTTTAAATTATGTATAAAAACCTATATAATAGATTAGTTAAATTTTGTACAAATTTAACTTAGAGCATATGTAGAGAGAAGAAAAAAATTGCAGGAATTATTTCCTGGATATACCATTGAGAGATATTTTTAGATCATGTGAGAGATATTTCTCTTTTTTAATTTTTTTTGTGAGCATATTAAAATTTTATAAATTTATGAGACAAAATCAAAATGACCTTAAACTTTATAAATATGTTAATGAGTGACAAAATCAAAATTAGCTTTTTATTTTATTTTTAGAAATCATCACACATGAGTTTTTTGAAACTGCATTTATTTATTTATTCTTGTTGTTTTCTAATACAGTAAAATCCATTAAATTCTTCTTTGACTAATACGTGAATGCACCTGGTTAACAAAATTTTTTTAAAAAAAATTATAAAATTTATTATGAAAATGGTCTCACTCAAAGTGGCAAACACCCTTTGTCATGTAGTATTTACTTTTCGTAAAAGTCTAATTTTCTTTGATTTAGGCACACGAATTGTAGGCCACCTGTCGGTAAATGGGTTCAGATAAGAAGATTGAACATGTTTCACAATTCACACGATTGGTCTCGGGATTAGAGAATCAAAATGATTAGAGGCCTCGATATTCCCAGCCAAACCAACCCTCTTCCACCCACGATATAATTATATAAAACAAAACAAACAAAGTAAAAATTCCGCTACTCATTCATTATTTCATTCTATCACCGTCAAGTCGTCAACTTTGTCTAAGGTTATGTTTGGTTGCATGGAATAGGAAGGAAGAAAAAAAAGAAAAAAAAAGATTTCTCTTGTTTGGTTAAAATGAAAATTAGAAAATAAAAAGAAAGGAATGGAAAAGGTTTTTGTGAATTCACTATTTTTTTTTTAATTACAAAATTACTCTAATACTATAAAAGTTTGGATTTTTTTTGTAAAATTACTTTTATATTCCTACTATTTTATAATTTTTTTAAAAAAAAATAAAGGTGTAAAATATATTTTTTCTTATCAATTCTCTTCTCTTCACATCCGAACATATATTATCTTTTCGCATTATCTTTTCTTTCTCTCTCGTATATATTTAATTGAGATTTACTAACGTGTAACTTACTATTTAATTTTCTCTTTGTTTTTTTCCATTCAACCAAACATAGTATTACAGCAAATCTCGAAGCTTATCAGCAAGTGTAGATAATCTTTTCTATGATGTCAAGTCATCCAGAAGGTGACCCTACTTCACCTGTCAAAGCCAAGAGATTTATTGTATTTTGACTACATTTAGTGCTGAGTTTAAAAGCTTTTTGAATTTTTTTTGTATCTTTCTTCGAAACAACGACTTTTTTGTTTCCGCCAATAATTCGTTTGCAATCGAGGGGTGATGCGAAAGTGTTTCCACGCGCTTCAGTGGAGCGTCTAGGAGTTCTCCACCTCTCATATTTGTCATTACACTATCCACGTGGTTGTTGCTAGACTTGTGTTGCACATGTTGTCAAAGTTGGCGGCCTAACCTTTCCGTGCTTTACTGACTCTCTACTATACGACATTTTTAGGATATTTTATTTATTTATTTATTTTTAATTAAAGAAACTAAAATATATTTCATTATTTGAATTTACAGTTATTGTCAATTCTAGTCCATAAAATTTTATATTTTTAGATTCCCACCAATGTGAATATGTGATTCTTTTATTAACCAGTCAATACAATTAACAATTAAAAAAAAAAAAAAAGAACAGGTAAGCAATTTGAATTTTATACTTTATATATTTTAAATATCAAAATTTATCATTTTAAACTCACAATAATTAAAAGAATCCTCACTAAACTGATTGGTTTCCCATCTAATATCACCAAGAATAATCACAAGAGAAGAATAGCATGGGTTCCCTGAATTGAGCAAAAGACACTAAGAAGTCATAAACTCTTCTAACCATAACGTTTTGAAGACCAGTAGATCGAGCTCATGGTCCGGAGCTTTGCATAAGCTATTGTTATCTCCAAGCGCCAATCACTAAGCCTTTGTCACATAACCACAATCAAATCCATTTCAAGGCAACCCATTTCATATAATTCATCGTACAAATTAAACTTTACCCTTATATGTATATAGATTGTCGCATCATTTTAAATTTTAAATAATATGATATTATAAATGACACACACACATATATATACACATATATATATATCATGAAATGGAAAAAATGAATTGGATTAAAAATATATTATATCTACAACATTTTCATTTAAATAATTTCAATGGTGGGTTTAAATTATAAATTTAGAACTAAAAACTACTTACCACTTAAGATTTGTTGTGAAAATATTGTAATCTCTTAAAATATAGAAATGTTTTTTCATACACTATTGTGCACCCTTGACATGATAATCACTCCACAAGTATAAAGTTCTTGTGAAATGAGAGGGTCAAGAATTATGATTCAAGTTTACAAAAAAAAAAGAAACTTCAGGCATATACACTCTAAAATAAAATTTCTATATTATATAAAAATAATAATAAAAGAGATGGTTTTTCATACGCATTCCTAGCAAAATAATGTACCAGATCTTTCGCACAAACTTTTGTAATCTCCAACCGCCAAGCTTTTGTCGCACATAGTCGCAATCACATTCCTAGCTAAATCATGAACCTCATGGCCACTTGATTATTAGCTCGCACCCACTAACCCTTACAATCCACTAACTATAAGTGGATATTGTTATTATTTGAATTTATCATATGTTATAGAAAACATCATGTTTGAATATACAAAATTGAATTGTTTAATGTATTCTTCCTAAATAATTAATTGTTAATCATTAACTATGAATAAGGTTTTTAAATGACAACAATACTAATGGACATTAATGAACATCTTATATGAATCATGAATAAATATTTTGTTTTAAAATTATTTATTTATAATTAGTTCTAAGAAATAAATAGTGAAAATTTGAATTAATTAGTTTTAAGAAAGAAATAGTGAAAGATCAAATTAATTAGTTTCAGAAAGAAATGGTGACAGATTGAATATAAATGTAACAGTAATAATTCTCAAATATACAAAAATAGACATTTCCTACCTGAAAATTTGGAGTTAAAATTCTCGCCTTTTACGAGTAGTGTATTTCTTAATAAATTTGTCAAGCAAATACCCAAATTTTCACAGATTTATAGGAATTATAACAATTCTTATCCCAATTTTTTGCATAATCTAACAGTGTCATTATTATTAAAACGTATTGAAATGAAAAAGTAAAGTAAAAATAATTTTAAAATCATTAATCACCTTTGCCGATTAGAGAGGTGAATAATAATATAATATAATATGAGTTATATTAATGGGTGTCCTTAGGATAATTGTTAATAAAAACTATTTTAGGAAAGTTTTTATATCATTTTTATGAGAAATTGAAAATATTTTGAAAATATTATTATGTTTTTTTTTTCCTATAAAAACTTTCTTAAAATGGTTGAATATTTTACTATGATTTTAAGAGTATCTCTGTGCTGCTGTGGGAGAAGCAACAACTATTGCAAAAATTGTCTAGTGCAATTTGTGAAAGTACCAAACTCATCTTAATGGAAGTCCTACAACATAGATCCCATATGTATAAGAATTATCCACTTAGATCCCCTATATATATATATGTGTGTGTGTGTGTGCGCGCGCGCGCGCGTGTGAGAGAGAGCAATCTTTACTTACTAATGGTTAGTGTACGTTAGAATCCAAGTCTGATCTAATGGGTCTTAATTTCTTTTCTTCTTTTTTGGTTAAAAGGATGCTTTATTAAAAAAAAAAAAAAAAAAAAAAACTAGCCTGCCTCTAAAATAGAGGGAACAAAATGATCATACAAGGTTCCAGTCGAATCAAGACTAAGAAGAAAGGCAACATCCAGAGGAGACCCTAGGAAAATTGAAAAATCTTGGCTTAAGAGTGCACCCCATCTAGCGAGAGCATCTTCACATTTGTTAGCCTCCCAATAACAATGCTAAATCCTTACTAGAGGAATATCACTCAAACTATCCCTACAATCAGATACCAAGACATCTATAGCATTAGGATTATCCAACTCCTTCTTCATAAGCTCAACTACCAGTTTGGAGTCCAATTCAATTTCTACCGTTGGAAGCTTGAAGGCAATGCACAGTCGTATCCCATTTCTGAGAGCCCAAAGCTCTGCTGCTACACTCGTTGTAGTACCAATCGCTCTTGCATACCCCTTAACCCAATCACCTTTCTTGTTTCGAATTAAACCTCCTCCACCTGCCAGGCCCCTTAACCCAATCACCCTTCTCATTCCGGATTAAACCTCCTCCACCTGCCAGGCCGAAATTACTTAGGGATGAGCCATCTGTATTCAACTTGAACCAATTGGTAGGGGGGAAGCCATTGCACCTGGATTTTTTTCTTAGCCCAAATCTGCTTCCCATTCATTCCAAGATACATAAATTTGGTTGCTTTAGCTAGGATTTCAAGTTTCGGATCCTTTTGGTGGGTCATTCTTCCAAAGGCAGTATTGTTTCAGTATAACCAAAGAGTCCAGAGAGCAAAAGGGAAGAGAATATCCTAAGTGATATTTGAAGACTGATTGGACTCTTACAATTTAGTTTCGACCAATACACCAAGTTCATTCCATAAAAAAGATTACTTTGAAAGGGCAAGGAGAGAGCGTTCCAAAATAATTGCACCTTAGGGCAGTCCCTTAAGGTGTGGATAATTGTTTCAGGCGCATTATTGCACATAGGACATAGGAAAGGAATGTACATACCTCTCTTAGATAGGACAACTCAAACCAAGATGCTCTGATGACAACATTGCTAGAGAAAACACTTAATCTTTGGGAGGGAAGACACTTTCCAAACCCATTCACCTTTGAACTCTTGCCCTGCCGTGTTGTTGTCTACCCAATTGGCTAGTCTTTACGCCTCATTTAGCGTAAATTCTCCATTAGGGGATGAATACCAGGAGATCCGATCCTTACCTTGATTAGAGAAAGGGAGAGAGGTGGCTTTCATTTTCAAGAGCAAAGACTTAGTGAATTCAAAAGACAGACCGTCCCAATTCCAACCAAAAAAATTAGATATGTCTTTCAATCTGAGATTCTCCTCTCATTTGTTTAAAGGTCCTGGAATCAGACTTCTTAAGGTGCCTTTATTCATCCACTTGTCAAAATAGAGAGATAAGGAGCTATTTCTTCTTGCAATCCATTTGGAACCATTTAGGAAGGTAGCCTCTCCTTTTTTGAGGCCAGCCCACGTGGTAGAGCAGGTGGGGAGAGCTACCGAGCTCTTAGGCCTTCCTCGGTACTTACTTGACAAGATTCTCACCTAAAGCGAAGATTTGTTTGTGTGAAATCTCCAATTCAGCTTGGCAAGAAGAGCAGTATTGTTCGGCTTGGCTGCTTGGATTCCCATACTACTTTCCTCTTTTGCCTTTGTAACTTTGTTCCAGCCAATAAGATAGACCTTCTTCTTAGTTTCAAATGAACCCCAAAGGAAATTCCTATTCAATTTATCTACTCCCTGAAGAATTTTTGGGAGAAAGGTAGCATACTGCATCACATAACTAGGAATGGTGGAGGTTACTGATTGGGTTAGAATAATTCTACTTGCAAGGGAGATGAAGTTAGATTTCCATACTGCCAACTTACCCTAAATTTGATCCAAAATGAAACCAAAGTCTTGTTGAGAACCTTTATGCTTAATGGGAAATCCCAGATATTTTCCAAGAGAAGAAGTGGATCTGAAGCCCAAAATTTCACAAAGATCTTCCTTTGTAGTTTGGTCCACATTAGGAGAGAAAAAGACACGAGACTTTTCACTGTTGATTTTTTGCTCGGAGAGCTCACAGAAAGACTCCAAAACTTCTTTAATGGCAACACAATTTTTCTGATCAGTTTTGGTGAACAGCATGAGATCATCAACAAAAAAACGGGTGCGAGAAGGCGGGGCCACCTTATGAAGCTTTAATGGGATTCCAAAGTTTTTCACGGCATTTATCCTCAACTAAAGCCCGAAGAACTTCCATACATAAAATGAATAAGTAAGGCGATAAGGGGTCGCCCTGTCGAATACCTCTTGAAGGGTGGAAAGCCTCCAACGCTACAATCAACCAGAAACAATGGAAGAAACCCGCGTGGAGATCGTCGAGGCCAGTGGACTTAAAGGGTTTGAACACCCAAAGACTTGCTGAAATCTCTTCGTCCAAGATCGGAATGCTCAAGAAGGTTAGAGCATCTTCCTAAAGGTGGGTTTTCCAAGAATGAGGGTCCCAGTGAGTTAAGGAAACGCTGACATGACCCGAGGTAAATAGCTCCAAAAACTCCCTTCTGATGAAATCAGCAATCTTTCTTTCTCTATTCAACCAATTACCCATCCTATCCTTCATACAGAGGATGCGGTTGCGTCTCCTGCGCACAAGGACTGAGGTATGGTAGAAAGAGGTATTTCTATCCCTCTCCACCAACCATAAAATCCTAGCTTTCATAGCTCAATATTCCTCTTCTAGTTTTGCAACTTCAGCATACTCCAGCCTCAGCTTGCCTTCTAAATCCACCAGGAAGGAGTTGGGTCTAACCGACAAGCTCTCTTGAATGCCTTTAAGTCTAGCTAGGATTATCTTCTTCCTATGGAAGAGGTTGCCGAATTGGTTTTTATTCCAACTATTCGCCTTAATGGTGAAGTTAGACAAGGCTTGTTGTAGGGAGGGAGGGTTATTCCAGGCTTCCTTCGCCACACTCGGGCAAGTAGGATGAGAAAGCCACATTGGTTGGAATCGAAAGGGTTTGGGAGGGTGAAACTCCCTGTTTTCAAAACACAATTTAATAGGGTAGTGGTCCGAATGCACCTTCTTAAGGTGTAACATAGTAGCTTCAGGGAAATTAGAATTCCATTCAGCATTCACAAAAGCTCTATCAATCCTCTCTTGGACTAATTGAGTATAGGGTCTGCGATTGGACCAGGTGAAACGGGGACCGGAGAACCCAATATCGATCATTCTGCAAATATCCATACACTCTTGGAATCAAAGGGCTCTATCGATGTTAATCGAACTTCCCCCAAACTTATCATCCCCCATGAGCACCTCATTGAAATCCCCTGCTATAACCCATGGCACAGAATGAAGACTGGCCACATATTCCAGGTTTTCCCAAAGAAGGTGTCTTTCTACAAACTGCGGGCTAGCATAAATGGTAGATAAGAGCCAAGGGGGCTTCGCTGTGGATGTAACAACCACATGCACTTCTTCTTCAGTGGAAGCTAACTTAGAAATTTCCACTTGGGCAAAATCCCAGAGAACCCACAAACCTCCAGTGAGACCAATTGAATTTGAAAATATTGTCCCATCAAGGTCGAGATTCTTTGAGATCCTTCTTGCTCTTTCACCACTGACTTTGGTCTCAACAAAAATCATGATCACAAGGGAATGCATGCGAATCAAATCATTAACAACATCATAAAATGTGGGGTTAGGGGCACCTCGGCAATTCCATATTAACATATTCATTATTAAAATAAAATAAAAAAAAAAAGGTTCTAAAAGGGCTTAGCAAGGGGTAAGAGAGACATCACCTCCTTGCTCCATTTGCATGTCTGCATCTACAGGATCATCCTTCTCTTGCAGACTAAACCTATAAACCTCCATTAGATTGTCATGTTCCTCAGCCGAGGATTCCCCTTCATCCTCATTGTCCTTCCCCGCTTTCTTAGGTCAGAGAGATGGATCAATTCTCTTAAGGAGATCTTTTGGGATCTTTAGGTCTCTTATCTCCATGTCACTGGTGGCCTTCTCTCCTTTAAGAGATCAACAATTGGAACTCTTAGATAGAAGGACTCTATCACACTCCTGGTACTGTTGGGGTTGCTTCTCGTGGGTCTTCTCCATTGAGGTAGCAATCCTCAGCTCTAGACTTCTAGGTTGATTTGCCACTGCATGTTCACTATTTTGAGCCCGATTGCAATACCCGCCGATGAAGACACCCCTAATTTTGACCTTCCTGCTGTGAAACCCTTGAAGGTCATCTTTGATTTTTGATCACTCAAATTTTTTATCTCAAAGGGCAGGGAGGAATTAACCACAAGAGGTTTGGAGTTCACAATCTTCCATTCTGCTATGGGGATTTGGTGATTTGATTTCTAGCTGGATTGCCCTATCTAGCTTAATTTAGCTTTCCAACTCCCTCCCATGTTTTTACCTTTGGGGTTGTGGGTTTTTACATTTTACTTTGGACTGATTTGGGTTAACAATCTCAGTAAGCAACGCACCATCATCTGACACAGTAAAAGCGTGTTTACTTATATATTTGTGTTAAAGTGTGTTTACTTATATAAAGGCAATCCTTTATACAATGTTTCATTGAGTTTAATAATCTTTAGAACACTAAAAAAAACAAGAAAACACCTCCAATTCTGGACAAAGTTAGCATTTAAGTCATGCCATGAACCTAATTGATAGAAGTGGTCTAGGATTGACAGTGATTGAAGGATTTGTTTGGATATCATAGTAGTCACCTCCACCTCTCATTTTCTTCTAGGGGTTTTTATTCAACTTTGATTTTTATTTAATTCATTTATTTCTTTTATTATTTCACCATTTAAAAATAAATAAATAAATAAAACCACGTTGTTTAGACTTTAGATGGTTCCATGCAATTCATGTGAGTTGTGACATCTTATCTTATATGTTATCTATATATATATATATATAAGCAAAGTTTAGAAAAAGTAATTAGAGTATAATTTTATGCCATGTGTCCTAAATTATTTATTTTTAGAGAGAGGTTCATTTCAAAATTTTAGAATCAAATGTGGAACCACATCATAAATATTCATCCAAATAAATTATTGAGTACAAAAACCAAAGAGTTTGGAATAAATGAATCATAAAAAAAACACTTCACAATAACAAAAATTAAGAAGTAATAATAAAAAAAAAAGACATGGACAATTTACATTTTATACCTAATTAGATTACAAGACATTTTAAAGAATTACCAAATTATAAGAATGACTATCAATAGTATTTAAATTATATATATAGGAATACTAATATGCATCTTATTATATATTTTTAAATGTATCCATGCATATGCATGAGGTTACAAGCTAGTTATAATTAATGGGATACACAGCCAAATCAAAAAAATTAGAGTTACTTGAACTAAAATTATAGGACTAAATTGATTATAAACTTTTTTTTTTTGAAACCAGACCAACAGACTTTCATTCATTTAGAAACATGGAGTCCAAATACACAGCCTCACGGGCAGGGGGTGGAGTCTCCTCCATCCAAAAAATATACTTCACAATAGACTTAGCATATCAGGCTAATGAATGCGCAACAGAGTTAGCATCACGTTTGACAAAACTGAAGGACTTGCATCTGGAATTAGCAGCTAAACATGGATGTCTGCATAAACATAGAAAAACTTTTTTTTTTTTTTTTTAACTTAGAAAATTATTCATGAATGATATTGATAACATTTTTTTTTTTTAAGAAGACAGAAAATAAATAATAATCTTCCATTGCTATCTTTCCTTGGACCGACAATACTTTCAAAATTCAAGCTCCGGATGTTATTTTATATTAACTATATGAATTTTCTGTTAAAGAATCAACGTCCAGTCGTCCACTAATAATGTGCTTTGGCCCGTTGACTTGGTTGATGATGAATATTGTGAATTTGTAGAATATTCTCAATTGGCACCTAATTAAGAGTTGTGTTAGGGTCACCAAAAAAAGGCACAACTTTATGTTATAACTTGCCACGTGGTAAGTTGTGACTGGTGAATGAGTATTTGTAGGTCATGTGGGAACATACTTTCACCAATTACAACTCATCAAATGACTAGTTGTGACATAAGATTGTATCATTTTTTGTGATCTCAACATTTTTCCCTAATTAATAATTTGTTATAATGATATGTCCCCACCATTCTGTGCGGTGGGAATATTCTACACGTTTTCTCATGCGAACCAGACCGGTGAACTCCAAAAGTCCAAAACCTTAGGAAAAAAAAGAAAACCAATGATGAAAATCCGTGATTTGTAATGTAATCTGCTTTTGTTTTTATTTATTTATTTTCTTAATAATCAGAATCAACATAATTGATGAGTTAATGTTTGTAAGTTTTAGTTAATTAAATTAGCAAAATTCGTCGTCAAATAAGAGATTTGAGATTTTATTACCGCATACACCAAAAAATAGATTGATGTTTTGATTTGAATATAAAGAGTAATTATCAATAGAGAGACAGAATTATAGAAGAAACTGATTTTTTTTTTTTTTTTTGAGAAACTGGAAGAAACTGATTGGATAGCTTGAGAATAACTAATTAAGCTTTGTTTATATACTAAGCTTAACAGAGAAGCGGGAATTAACTAACTTAACAAACTATTAGAACTAAACGACAACTATACATATTAAACAAGCCACACTATACGCAAAAGAATTAAACTACTTGTAGCTTATTAAGCTACTGTCGTATTACAGTATCCTTTGATTTTTAATTTTCAATTTTTAATTTCTTTTTTTGTCCTCTTGCAAGTCATTTTATGTCTCACGTTTTCTTGTAAGGCATTGGCACACCCTTCGTGGCTGCTATCGCTAAAAAGGCCTAATGGCCACTCATCCTAGTGACAGGGTGGGCCACACCTTCAAAGCTTGTGATGAGTTTAAAAGCAGTGGGTAACCACAGTGCTAAAAAACCAAGGTGCTTGAAAAAACAAAAAAAGTGGCATCAAATATCAATGTGCAAAAAAGTAGAAGTGGCTCACCAGAACTAAAGAGTTATGGGGCTTCGAGAAAAATGTTGACAAACGTGCGAGATCTTTTTTGTGCTTACAACCATATCATAAATACAGAGAAGACCCAAAGAAGATTCATGCAATGAATGTAGAACTTCTACATACATGATACATTACAGTAGAAGTTCAACTAAAAAGTAATACTATAAAGTATATAGGCAAGATTATCAAAAAATAAAGTATACAGGCAACAATTTTACATTTCGTTTGCCACATTTGAGTTGATATTTTTTTTGTTGGTTTTATTTGAAATTCATGGAACATCTTTAAAACCTCATAGTCCGATAGTATGGTAAAAAGAATACATTCAATTCAGACTTAATGCAAATTTACTATTTTATATCATCTAATAACAACATGCCACATTAGGCATATTACTAAATAATGAAATAGACTAATCAAAGACAATCACTACTTCTTAAAACCCAATTTCATAAAATAAAAATAAAATAAAAATAAAAAATCACCGGATGAAAAATTTCACCTCCCTTGAGACTAAAGAACCAAAAGCCTCCATTTGCCAGAGCCCTTCAACACTATGACCTTCACATCCTTTAACTAATTATTATTTAATGACTGGATCTGAGGTTTTTTTTTTTTTTTTTTTTTAATAATTTTTATTTATTTATAACCTTCACATCCTTAAACTAATTATTATTTAACCATTCGATCTGAGGGTTTTCTTTTTCTTTTTAAGGTAGAGAGAGAGAGAGAGAGAGGTAACATTTTTTTTTTTTTTTTGGGTGATAGAACTATGCATAGAGTGGAAAAGAAAATGTCAAATTTATAGTAAGATGTTGAGAATAAAAATAGTCAAAATAAAAGAAGATAAAAGGGTAGAGAGAGAATGATATTAAGGTAGAAAGTAGTGGGGAGATGAAAAGGAAAAAGGAAGGGAGATTTTTGGAAAATTAATAATAAAAATAATAGTTAAAAGAAATTTTAATTTTTAAATAATGGAGTTTTTAAGTTACCTTTTTTTTTTTTTTTTTGGGAGGGGGAAAACTGGAAATTTTATTGATGTAAGCCTATCAAATCGGCATGTAAAACAGGGTGTATCTGTGGTGGAACATCCTCCATCTACACTAACAAATTTGGAATGCCTATTGCATATCTAGCCAAACTATGCGCTACTTGATTACCTTCTCTCTTGGTATGAGAGTATAGCAATTCATCAAAATTTTGAGACAAAGCCGTAACATCCTCTAACAACAAACCAGTAGGAGATAAAGATTTAACATTCTCCCTTAAAGATTTTATCACTACCAACAATTCACCCTCTAGAATGGCTCGTTTAATGCCGATCTCTAAAGCCAATGAAAGAGCAAAAGTTGCTGCCATTGTTTCAACCTCACCCTCGCTATATGCTGCTTGTAATTTCTTTGCATAGGAGGCAATGACATGCCCTTCATCATTCCTTATAACCATGCTAGCCCCTAACTTGTTATCTTAAATGAGAAAATGTTTAAAAAAATATATAGGAAAAATTGGAAACAAAAAAGATAATGACATGGCTGTTGATATGGCTCAACTGAAGCGTAGCAACAATAAATGCTACATTTCAGCTTTTAGATATATATAGAGTGGAAAAGAAAATGTCAAATTTATAATAAGATGTTGAGAATAAGAATGGTCAAAATTAGGGGTGTTCACCAAACCGCCCGCAAAATGGCATAACTACACCACACCGCAACTATACAATTTGCGGTTTTATAATAAGGAACCTGCACCGCACCACACCATCTCTATATATTAATATATTTATTTTTTTAATATTAAATATATTATTAATTGTTTAATAACCCTAGTTTTCAACAAAAAAAAGTTTAATAACCAAAGCAAGTATTGATTAGGAAAGCCAACTCAAAATAAAGAAAAACTAGCTCAATAGTTTAAAACTTGGCTTAAAATAAATGGAAAAATCAGTTTTGGGTTGGGCAAGAAAAACCCAAAATTTGAAAAATATACCAGTTTCAAACTGCATCTTGTACATCGTACCGCACATGTGACCACAAAAATGAGGTGCAGTGCAGTTATGGGACTAAACTCTAAACCGTATTACACTGCACCGTACTGCACATGTGATTGCAAAAATGAGGTGCGGTGTGATTATAATTTTGGCTAAACCGAACCGCAAAGTGCAGTGCTAAATATGGCCCAAAACCGCACCACGAACACTCCTAGTCAAAATAAAAGAAGATAAAAGGGTAGAGAGAGTGATATTAAGGTTAAAAGTAATGGGGAGATGAAAAGGAAAAATGGAGGAAGAGTTTTGAAAAGTTAACAATAAAAATAATGGTTAAAAGATATTTTAATTTTTGAATAATAGAGTTTTTAAGTTACCTTAAATGAGAAATGTTTAAAAAAAATACATAGGAAAAATTGGAAATGAAAAAGATAATGATGTTGCTGCTAATGTGGCTCAGCTGGAACGTAGCAACAATAAATTCTACGCTTTATCTTTTAGATATATATAAAATGGTAAAGAAAATGTCAAATTTATAATAAGATGTTGAGAATAAAAATAGTCAAAATAAAATAAGCTAAAAGGGTAGTGAGATAATGATATTAAAGTAGAAAGTAGTGGGGAGATGAAAAGGAAAAAAGGAGAGAGAGTTTTGGAAAATTAATAATAAAAATAATGGTTAAAAGATATTTTAAATTTTAAATAATGGAGTTTTTAAGTTACCTTAAATGAGAAAATGTTTAAAAAAATATATAGGAAAAATTGGAAACAAAAAAGATAATGACGTAGTTGCTGATGTGGCTCAACTGGAGCGTAGTAAGAATAAATACTACGCTTCAACTTTTAGATATATATAAATATAAATGATGTGACATGTTGTTAATAAAGAATAAAGGAGCATTTTGTATCAACTTGTGCAAAACACTTCATATCATATTATCTATTTTACATTATATTTTATTAAACTATTATTTCTTTATCAAATTTTTAAGGATTTTACTAATGTGTGCCCTAAAGGCACACAATAGTATACCATTTTTGGAAAAAGTTTTATTGAGAATTGAAAAAGTCTTGACAGTTTTTTCAATTCCCGATAAAAATTTCCCAAAAACAAAATTGTTAATATATGCCCTAAGGGTATACATTAACCGAACCCAATTTTTAATCTCTCTCTCTCGGTCTCTTTCTTTATCAAAAATCACAGCTTCCCCATATCAATTTTAGCAAACTCAGATCAATAAACACGACATTGATCAAACTACGAACCATTAACATAAATCAAATCAAACCAAACAGTCCAAACCCATAGACCAAATCAAACAAAATGCAAAAAAACAAATCAAACCCATAAACCATGTCAAACTATAAACATACAAACCTAGATCAAAGGAAACCAAACAACCTAAACTTGGCTATGAAAATGGAGCCATTGCACAGCCAACACAAAACCACATAGACCCAAATATTAAAATATTAGTTCTTTATCAAAATTGTATATTAAATCCATCTACATCAAATTATGTAAAATTATGTAAAAATACATAGTTGTTACAGACTTACAATAACCTTATAAATAT
Organism: Quercus parvula; assembly: GCA_030820535.1. Taxonomy (NCBI): domain Eukaryota; kingdom Viridiplantae; phylum Streptophyta; class Magnoliopsida; order Fagales; family Fagaceae; genus Quercus; species Quercus parvula. Next base: position 27,228 of record JAUAME010000107.1, on the reverse strand, counting down.
AAACGGTTTTGAAAAGTAGTTAAATAAAAATAGAAAAAAGAATGTTCTTGTAGTAAAATAGACTATGACTAAATAGTAAATACTCGTAGACAATTCATGTACACAAGTCATGGTCGTTAAAAAAGGAACTACCTTTTTCCTACTCTCATGTCTCAGCCGTACTAACCGTTCAAAATACAGTCAATTTGCATATTTCACGACAATGATTTCAACTTGGAGTTATATATTAGGGACACAATTTTTGGCACAATTTTGTACCTTAATTTGTTACATGATAAATTAGTAAGGATATGTCAGTGGATCATGTGAAAATACACTCTTACTAATCACAACACACCACCACATGACGAGTTATGATATAAAATTATGTCAAAAATTGGGTCCCTTGCATCGTTCTTCAACTTTTTAAGTGAAAAGTGAGACTTCCCACGATACTGCTAGTTAAAATGGCACCTATCTTCAGCTTCAGAGTTAGTTCTCATTCTTCTCTAAATAAAGATAAGAACAACTAGACCCACAAAAGTCTACACCATTCCGTCCACCACACGACATGTCGTCCCGGCCGTATCTCTACCATTGCTATTTCCTTTTTTGTTTCTTTTCCCTTCTCTCCGGGATCCAATCCGATGACCTCCAAATTCTCATGAAACTAAAATCCACCCTTCAAGCACCAAACACCAATGTCTTCAATTCCTGGGAATCCAGCAATTCCATGTGCAAAGACTTCGCTGGAATCACCTGCAATTCAGGGGGTTCCGTTACTGAAATCGAGCTGTCAAACCAAAATTTAACAGGGGTTGTTCCTCTTGATTCAATATGCCAGCTACAATCACTGGAAAAGCTTTCCCTCGGGTTCAACCAATTCAATGGTCCAATTATGGCTGACTTGAAAAAGTGTGTCAAATTGAAGTATCTGGATTTGGGCAACAATATCTTCTCAGGGTCATCGATTCCAGACATATCCACTTTGGGCCAGTTACAATATCTGTATCTAAACAACAGTGGTTTTTCGGGGACTTTCCCGTGGAAATCACTGCACAGCGTTACCGGTCTCATCGAGCTCAGCGTTGGAGACAACTTTTTTGAACCTTTTCAGTTTCCAGACGAGGTTTTACAGCTTACAAACGTGACGGTGCTTTACCTCTCCCATTGCAACATACAAGGAACGATTCCAACTGGGATTGGAAACCTTAAACAGCTAACCAGTATGGAGCTTTCTGACAACAACATGACTGGCGAAATCCCTGCAGAGATTGGAAACCTCGTTAACCTCTGGAGGCTGGAGCTCTACAACAACTCTTTCAATGGAAAACTTCCTGTCGGTTTAAGAAACCTCACAAAGCTTCAGCAATTCGATGCTTCCAGAAACTATCTTGAAGGCGATTTGTCTGAGTTGAAGTTCTTGACAAACGTGGTGTCTCTGCAACTATTTGAAAACTCTCTCTCTGGCCAAGTCCCAGCCGAGTTTGGTGAGTTCAAAAACCTTGTGAACCTTTCTCTGTATAGAAACAGCTTCACCGGTCCCCTGCCTCAGAACCTTGGCTCTTGGGCCAAATTCGATTTCATTGACGTGTCTGAGAATTTTTTTACCGGTCCAATTCCACCAAATATGTGCAAGCAAGGTGCCATGAGGGGGCTTCTTATGCTTCAGAACAATTTCACCGGTGAAATTCCGGCGACTTACGCAAACTGTTCCACGCTACTACGTTTCAGAGTCAGCAATAACTCGCTTTCTGGTACTGTTCCGGCTGGAATCTGGGGATTACCGAACTTGAACATAATTGATATCACATTGAATAACATCGAAGGTCCAATTACTTCTGATATCAAGAACGCCAAGTCTCTTGGCCAGTTGTTTGCGTCAAGCAATCGGTTATACGGTGAATTGCCAGCAGAGATTTCAGAAGCCACGTCTTTGGTTTCCATTCGATTGAATGACAATCAAATTTCGGGCAATATTCCAACCAATATTGGTGATCTGAAGCAATTGGACTCTCTTCAGTTACAAAACAACAAGCTATCTGGCTCAATCCCGGATACAATTGGTTCTTGTTATTCTCTCTCTGATATAAACATCGCTAATAATTCACTTTCCGGTGATATTCCGTCTTCATTGGGGTCTCTACCAACTCTTAACTCTCTGAACCTGTCATATAATAAACTTGCCGGTCAAATTCCAGGGAGTTTGGCATCTCTTCGGTTAAGCCTTCTCGATCTTTCTCACAACAGTCTAACGGGTCTTGTACCACAAGCTCTTGCAATTGAAGCTTATAATGGTAGCTTTGCTGGAAATTCAGGACTCTGCAGCCTTGGTATCAGCGCCTTCCCAAAGTGTCGCTCAGGTTCACGTATGCCCAAGGATGTACATACAATAATCATTTGCTTAGCAATAGGTTTGGCTCTCTTGCTTGTGGCTTTGTTATGCTGCTTCAGGTTAAAGAAGAGTGAAAAAGATCATCAAAACCGTTCGTTAAAGGATGAATCTTGGGACTTTAAGTCGTTCCATGTGTTGAGCTTCACAGAGGATGAGATTCTTGATTCCATCAAGCAAGAGAATCTAATTGGAACAGGTGGGTCAGGGAATGTGTATAAAGTCGCAGTCTCTAACGGTTCTAAAGAACTTGCGGTGAAACACATATGGAATACTGATGGCAAAAAGAGCCAGAGCACCACACCGATGCTTTCTAAACGTGCCGGGAAATCAAAGCAATTTGACGCGGAGGTGCAGACTTTGAGCTCAATAAGGCATATGAATGTGGTGAAGTTGTATTGTAGTATTACCAGTGAGGACTCAAGCTTGTTGGTGTATGAGTATTTACCAAATGGGAGTTTGTGGGATAGGCTGCACTCAAGCCAGAAGATGGAGCTTGATTGGGATACAAGGTATGAGATTGCAGTGGGAGCAGCCAGAGGGTTGGAGTATCTACATCATGGGTGTGAGAAACCTGTGATTCACAGGGATGTCAAGTCTAGTAATATATTGCTGGATGAGTCTATGAAGCCAAAGATTGCTGATTTTGGACTTGCTAAGACTCTTCAGGCCAATGGTGGCAGGGATTCAACCCATGTAATTGCGGGAACACATGGCTACATTGCTCCTGGTTAGTGGACATCCACTCCTTATTTTCATTTGTGTTTAAATTTTTAAGGCTATATTTGAATATGTTAGTTTTTTTCTTTCTTTCAATATTCGTTATGATTTTTCTAATGAGCTGTTGATTATGCAGAATATGGGTACACATACAAAGTGAATGAGAAGAGTGATGTATACAGTTTTGGAGTGGTATTGATGGAGCTGGTGAGCGGAAAAAGACCAATAGATCCGGAATACGGTGAGAACAAGGACATTGTGAATTGGGTTAGTAGCAAAATAAAGACCAGGGAAAGTGTATTAAGTGTGGTAGACTCTAGAATTCCTGAGGTTTTAAAGGAAGAAGTTGTAAAGGTACTGAAAATTGCAGTTCTCTGCACAGCAACACTTCCCACTCTTCGGCCCACAATGAGAAGTGTTGTACAAATGCTAGAGGATGCTGAGCCGGGTAAATTGGTGGGGATTGTGATTACCAAAGATGGTGCTAGCAAGAGTAGTAAGAATAGGGAAGTGACGGGCACAGGGAAATTTAATCCAGACTCTTAAGCTTCCAAAATTTGTCATTTGGGGCTCAAGTTTTTTGGTCATCCCCATCCTTCTGCTTCTTGCAACATGTAGCATTACTGTGTAGTATATGAGAGTGAGACTTTGAGATTATATTACAATATTAGCTGGAGCCTGTAGCATTTTATGTTTGTAATTTGCGAATGTAACATTGTAAAATAGTGTAAGAAAAAAGAAAGTGATGGTTGGTGAATCTCTTTAGGATTTGAGTTCATGACTACTTTTGGTTCCCATCCATAGCTTCCGCTAATGAGAGGTGTGGTGTAATTTTGAACCGAAGGGCAACATAGATTAATAGATATTAAAATAACCTCTTCTAAAATATGCCTTTAATAAGTGTAAAGCAGATTTTTTTGTTTACTTTATTTTGTAATCACTTTGGATGGTAACAACTAACAAGAATATACAATGCAGTAACTACATCACATCAAATGAATCCTAAATCCTCATTTTTAATAACTTGATGGTACATCACATCACATTGCTCCATCTAATTTGCAATCTTATATTATTTCGAATATTTGAGATATAAACCCCTTGCTTTTTAACTATACCAATTTGTATAGCACGTGCAAGGCACATGTTGGCCATTACATAAAAATAGTAATATATGATAAAATATAAAACTTAATCGTAAGACAAAACAAAGATTTAAAAAAAGATATCAATTTTACGATTTAGGAAGGAAATTTATAGATTATAATCACATAGTACATATTTCAAATATAACATGTGCTTAGAAAACATGAGATCACAAAGTTGAGCAAATATGGTGCCCAGAAAGAACTCAAAATAATAAAAATAAAAAATAAAAACCTCATCGTAGATCAAGAGGGGACCTGTTTTTTTCTGCCAATAGAATGAGACAAAGTGATACACAATATACTAAAAATGTATATGTCTGTCTTCCTTCATATGCCTAATTGTTTGTTCAATATAGTTCACAAAAATAGAGTCTTCCATTGTATTAAACTTGAACCACATATTCATTTCTTTTGTTCTGTTGTATTGTAAACAAAGATGTTGAACCTATCTCGAGAGTCTCCATGGATTCAAATATCGATCCCTTAGATGGATAAAAACAAATTTCTATCAAAAGAACGCACAACAATGCTTTCAATATCCTTGACGCCATCCTACAATCATAGAAATAACCATGTAAGCTTTCTATATTTTAGTAAACACAGTGAAAAATATAGATTTTGAAGGTAGCTAATTGAGCATGTAGAATTTATAAAATTGTTGTGTTTTGATACCAGTAATGCATGAACAAGCCTCAAATGCTGAACATGACAAATTTGGTGAGGGCTTGAATTAATGATTTTAAATATCATATTGAGTTGTAATTCTCAAATAAAAAAGATATTAATTTAAATAACTCAGTTAATTATGGAGTATTCATAGTAAAGGAAAAAATAATAACTCACTTATATTTACATGGAAGACATCATCAACTTTAATATAGAAATTCTGCATCCCACATATAGCATTGGCAGGTGAAAAATATATCTTTGTTTAGGCAGACAATTCTAGGTAGCCTTTAACTTGGTCCTGCTCACAAGTAACACTAACGTGAAGTCAAATGGCATTTTCTATTTACCAAATTGATACAGTGATTTTTTTTTTTTTGAAGTGATAATACATGCAGCTGTTTAAGGTAGGCAAAAATGGAATGGAAAAATATGAAATTATGTCCTCTGCTTCAATAGCTCCCTAGAGTACAACCAATTAATGAGGCATTAAAAATGAGAAGAAAATGTTTAATTAATTATCCATTATGTCTATACTCTCAGGCATTCATAATGAATATCAGTTATTGGAAAGACACTGGCATTTGCGAATAAACATGACTGGGCTGCAAGCTCATATGAAAATTTTGAGAACTAACCCACAAGAGAAAAAAAAAACAATGTGCTTGAAACAGAAATGAGCAGAGATTCACTTAGGACTCCAAGAGATAAAGATTGACTTATGTTTCTGTCTCCAGGAAAAAATGATTATGCTTCATGATTGAATAATCTTCTTGTTAAGAAATAAAAGTATTCAGCTAAGAATTTGTGGTGGAAAAAATGAAAAGAAATAGAATAGAGGATCAAATGATAATTGGGCAACCAAAAATAGTTTGCAGTATTATTAGAAAAAAGTCACGAGATCTAAATTTAAAATAAAGATATGCAGGCATAAATTGTGTCCACTTATTCAATATTAGCATCAAAAAGAAAATTAAATGCTGAACCATGACCAATGACGGAACAAATGATAATTCCCTTCAATCTGAAGCTTCCTTCTCTTCTCACCTATTTACCATGTTTCCAGAAGCAAAGAACATTAACAAACTAATCCAAATAAACAACTGGAATAGCATAAGAATAATACAAAAAAACTAAGAGAGAGAAAGCAGGAAACCAACCTATGATCCTTGTGACATTTATGTCACGCAAACTGAATCTCATCTTGTCCAGCTACTAAAAGTAGTATTAATTCCTATGATCATTAGATACTCTCTTTTTCAAGATGATTCATTCCTTCTTCTCTTTTTAGACAAGTTTTCAGGTTCATTACAGACGATTCATTTCTTTTTTAGATCTTGTTACAAAGGAGAGATGCTTCACATAGACTCCTGAGCTGCCCTTTCAATCTCTAAACTTGAAATAGTTTTATCTAATGTCCTACATTCAACATACATTTTTGTTATACATCAATAATCGGGAATGGGTGATTTGAACCTTGAATGTTTCTGTTGGAAACACTAGGAATTGCTAATTAAGCTACAAGGCTCTAGGCATCCTACATTCAACATGCTAAGATAAGTGTTGCATTTTAAAATACTTCTAAATGAATCTCTTTTTTTATAAGTTATACTTCTAAATCAAACTGATATAGCTTGCAGCACCCATACTATAAATCACAATTTAGATCTATCTCACATCTACAATCAAAGGTGTCAAGTAAATTTATTATTACCACAAAAATTAAAGAAGACCCAATTATTATATGTCATGAAACAATGAAAAAAGATTGAACAGTACCTTTCAATGCCCTCAAAACATTGAAAATAAAAAAATGCAGGACACCCAGATCAAAACAGGACAGAAATCACGAATTTAGAAATTCTAAAGTTGTTAGTAAAACATGTAAAAAATAATTCAGACCTCAGAAAACCATTAGGCGCAGTTATTTTCAGTAACCAAATCTCACACTCTTCGCTGCTCCCATCTCATAACACACACAAATACTCATCTTCTTTTTTTTTTCCTTTTTTTTTTTTTTTTCCTGTCATTTTCAAAGAAAAGAAAGGAGCATGGACATTGCTATAATTGAAAGAAAATGTGAAATCTTACCAACGGAAAATTTTGGGCTGCTCCAATAACACTTTCTTCAACTGCAATTTACATAAATTGTGAATTTAGAAGCATAATAAAAATCAGCCTTGGAATCAGAATATATTCTCTAAAGGGGGAGAGAGAAAGGGGGAGAGAGATAATCTCAAGGTTATCTCCCAGACAATATCCATAAAAAATCTCCTCTTAACTTATTCAAATTTATGTAAGAACTCTTGAAGACAAAATATTGATCAGTGACAAAAGTTACAAAAAACCCACATGAAAAGTATAAAAAAGACTTAACGAATTTTGGATTGCGAAATACAAGAGCATAACTAATAAAATGCAGAAACTATGTGGCCCTCAATAGTCTCATCTTCTGCTTTTTTGGGGTAAATTTTCTAAATAGGAAGGAATGGATTGGGTGTTTAGGAGACATGAAGAAAAATGAGAAGCCAAGGGAAATAGGAGACATTGAGACACTAATACACTTTTTTTTTTTGGATAGGTAATAGATATCTTCATTAAAAAAAGTACGTCATGTTCACGATGATGGACAGAATGTACTAGAAACAAATACAAACAAATCAAACAAAGATAGAATGCATGAAATCAAAAATGGAAATACATTGTGTAAAACCCCAAGTACGAGACCACCCAAACAATGTCCCAACTAGCAAAGACTTCAAAAAATCCGCAAATTTCTCAATGTCCTCAAAAGTGCGGGTAACAAAATATACTAATAATTTATCTATTAGTCCTCATCCATATGCCTAATTGTTTCTTCAATATAATTTCCAAAAACAGATGTCTTTCACTATACTAAACTTGAAATTAGTATAGTGACAATGTTGAACCTATATTGTTCCCTCATTGCTTTTCTTCTAATAGATAATGGAAAAAGACAATGTTGAACCTGTTTCATGATTCTCCTTGGATTTCAAATCTTGTTTCTCTTAGATAAATAAGAAATGTTTCATTAGAAGAAAGGTTGGAAAATCTTTCAATATCCTTGATGCCATCATACAATCATAAGACTATAAGAGTAACAATGTAAGCTATATATATTTGTTAAAAAAAATGAAAAATATAGGTTTTTAAAGTTGTTTTGTTATGACATCTGTAATTAAGTATTCAATACTTACATCTAAGGAGAGCTAATGTACTAAAAGCAATGTGCCACATGTTGCATACATCATCGGGAGTGATGATATTTTCTGCCAGGAAAAAAAATGTGTTTTCAATCAGATAGATACAATGCAGATAAATATACATTTCAATTCATATGCACACAAAGTTTTGGTCCATATCAAAATACCGGGACATGGGAAAACTGAAAGAGTTTAACTTTCAGAATCTCCTTGAGTGCCTGTCAAAACATTCAATTTAATACCTTGTGTCAAGTGTCAACCCAATAACGAAATTAATAACATAAACAGTGTGTGTGTGTGTTCACGTGTGCACATTTAAGAGAGAAACAAAGAGAGTGGGAGACACTTGTACTGCAACAAGCTAAGATATGCAGAGTCAAACCCAAGACTCCTATTCCTTGAACACTGCTGGGTTAGTATTTAATTTTTGTAATAAATAGAAAGATGCACATAGACACTTTATCATCTTCAATATGGGATGTGCACAAACATGAAGTTTACCTATTCAACAACAAACATCTAAAATTGGCACAAAGCTAACATGAATAAAGCAAAAGTTTCCCGTCTCTAAAATGAGAAGTATTCACGAAAAGAAGTCATTTAATTATACTAAGTTAAAGTTAAAGATCAGGTTTCTTACTCAAGTATTTGTATCAATATAAGAAAACAATTGATCCTACGTGAACAAGCAAAAGTAGTGTTATGAAATTTAACCAAAGAGATATACGATGAACTGTTCATTGTCAAGTTAAAATTAATACCATGTTAGCATGTAACAAGGGCACCTAAGTGATCAAATAAATTAACAAATTACAGATGCACCATACTGACCATCCAATGTATGAATTGCATTAAGAGGATCCTTGTGATCATCAAACTCAACAAATGGATATTCCGGTGGTCTTTGAGCAACCCAAACACTGCAGAATTTCATTAAGATCTTACATCATGCAGTTATCAAGTTTGTTTCCCAGACAGAAAAATGCGTCAACATACAAGCACACATATGTTACCCCCTCACCACACCCCACAAAAAATAAAAGGAAACAACTTTCTATTTATTCCATCGGCATTACAAACATAGAAATATCACACCAAATAGTTATGATTTATCCTCATCATGCTTCACTAAGAGGAATTTTGATAAGCAAGAATCATATGACATAGAGTATTAATATATATGCAACTTAGACTTGGCCCAGAGTTATGTAATTAAAGTACAATAACTACAGGTTGTCATTTAATTTGATCATGCCAACACCAACACATATTAATGTCAAACACAAAGATTATGGTAGACCTTAACTCAATTAATTCTCAAAAATAATACAGTTATCACAAAACTGGCATACATTAAACAGTAAAGTCTAGAACTATCATCTGATCCAATTCTGACCATTGAACAAAAAGAGAAAAGGAAGTACCCTGCACCCTGCACCCCATAATTTAAAAAAGGAACTGGGGGCCTTATAAAATTAGTAAGATATAAGAATACATATAATTATGGAAAAAATAATAATGAACTTGGATGCTTTCCTCTTGGGCATTTTCAGAAACAATTCATATCCTTCTTTGTATGCATTGGTAACAAAGAAATAGATAGTCAGTGTTATAATATATATAAAATAAGAAAAAAAGAAAAAGAAGAAGAAAAAAAAGAACAGCTAACCTTGAAGAAACCGCAGCTATTGATAGTTCAAAAACAAAATGGAAGCAAATTTTCCTGTATCAACAATTTCTTTCTTCCCCTATCTCGATTTGAGCTAAACCGAGTAAATAAAAGCCATATCTGCTTGCGACATTTACGTCCTATCCTTCTTTCACTCTTTAGCGTCTTCTACGGTAACTCACAAATTTTTCTTAACCACTTACCGCCGAGTATCGATTTCTTGCAAAATTTGTCTAAAATTTTGTAGTAGCATTGCTTCGTATATTTTGTCCATTCAATTTTATCCACCCAAGTCTATTTTAGAGCGTAAAATTCATGATTTATACAGCAAGCAAGAGATTGCCACGTCAATTTTTTTATTTAAAATTCAATATATATTGTATGCACATTTAAATTGGATTTTTAAATGAATATTAAAATTGATTGAACGTGGTTGTACATATTCTTTATTGAGATTAAATTCTATAAGGAACTCATGTTTTACCCCTCTAATCCCAACATGTCACCTCATCTTATCATATATTTAAAAATAAACACAATTACACTCAATCAATTCTAATACCTATATATAAATTCAACTATATTGAAAATTTATTAAGATATTATTAGGTGTGGTAGAACGTATTGGATGGTGTAAAAGATGAGTTTTACACCTCATCCTTATAGAATTTAATCTCTTCTTTATTATGTAATATGATGATATTTGTGGGGGTGAAAGGTCAGGCAGCCCATATCTATGTATATGTTAGGCCAAGGGCCCAATCCGAGGACTCTAAATAACCTGAGGACGGGAAAACACTTCCATAAGGGTCTATGTTAGTAAGTGAAGAAATGAAATCCGATCAGAGTCACGTCGGAGGTGGTTCGAGGAAGAACCCCTCCTCGGCTAGGCAAGGCCGAGAACAAAAGGTATGGTCTGCCATTAAGAGCAACACTCCGGACCATTCTATGGAAGATGATAAGTATTAAGAAGGAATAGGATAAAGGAAGGCCTGGAAATATCTAGGAGAAAGCTGCTATCATCGCATTAAATGCTCTGCAATTAACTGAACCGTGTTTTTCAGCCTTACAACTACTCCCAAAAACTTTAGGGAGGGGCTAATGGGACAAGTATCAGCACTATCAATCTAAATCTACACGTGGATGGTGGAAACGAAAGGAAGAGAGTATAAAATAGAGGAGAAGGAAAAAAAGGAGTCCCAGGGCGAAGGACCTAGGTGCCAAACTTGTAACAAAGTTTAAAGAGCAATATTTAAGAATCAATCTCCTCGGATTTTAAGAATCAATCTCCTCGGATTTTATCCGAGGACATTTTTCTTTAGTAAACTTCGTTTGTCTTTCTTTCTTTATCTTCAAAATCCAACAGGTGATCACCTAATTCACAAAAACCCAGGTTTCCAACCCATTCTCTACAAATTTATTGTTTGGGCTTTTTGGGGCTTAAGTGTGTATCTCTGTTATGTCTGAAGCCCAAATTATGACCTTACAATATTGCATGTTAGAATTAGAGAGTAAACTTGAGTTTTACACCACATCCTCCTAGAATTTAATCTCCTAATTCTTCATCTTTAGTTTTTGGTTTTGGAGGATTGAACTTATTGATATGTCCCGAAAGTGTGAAGAAAAAAAAGTAAATAAGAACATGTTCTGGGAGGCTGTTTGTCTTTTCAACAAGTTTTTATTAGGGTTACTATTTTACCTCTTGTAAGACTTCTAAGTAGAACTAAAATAGCCATGGCTTTTGAATGGAGTTAAGGTGTGTCTTTGTATTAGAACCATTTTCTCTCTCCCTTGTATGTGTTTATTTCTCAACAACAAAAAAAAAAAAAACTACAATAGTCAAGGTCTTTTTAGTCCTTTGACCCAATTTTTGAAATTGGGCATACGTGCATTTTAGAGGAGGAGAAGGAGGAAGAGCGAGAAAAAGAAGAAGCGGAAATATATGATTACATATAAGGGAGATCTCCGGTAATCTCTCAATTTCTAATTTGATTCATCCTTTACACGATTTCAACTTTGATATAGGTTTTTTTTTTTTTTTTTATTATTATTATTTAGATTTAGTTTCTTTATCTTTTGTATTTCTTGTAAGAATCATCTTTACTGTACAATTAAATATGTTCTTACTTTCTCAAAAAAAAAAATGTTCTTACTTTTGGAATAAGAGTTGTTATGGAAGACACCAAATTCACATCATAGGGCATAAATCATCCATCCAATACATGTTACTGCAAAACGTTCCAGCTCATTAAAAAATGATTCATAGAGGCACTAAACCCTGTATTAAAATTTTGGTAAATTTTGAAAAATTTCAGAGATAAATCAGAACTTATGAAAAGTGTGTTTAAGTGCACGTTTGGGAAGCACGTTTTGCGCATTTCCCAGTAGTGCATTTTTTTTAGTGGATCCTGTGCACTGTTCACAGGACTCGCAAATACTTTTTTTTTTGCAAAAACAACTTTAAAACTGGGTCACACGGCACTATTTACACATTTAAAAATTATTTTGCTATAGTTTTTTCAGTTTTCAGTTTTCAGTAATAAGCGGTATCCAAACAGACCTTAAGTCGACGTAACAATATGCAATGCAAAAGGGGCTATACATGTCCTTTTATTTTAAATATACAATGGCAAGTGGTAGTGGGTTTTAATCTCCACTTTTTATTTAGTTAGTGGGTGACGTGACAGTCTTTCATTAAAACAAAAGGAGATTCCAGTTAAAAAAATATTGGAAGTAAACCATACCCTTATTTTCTTGATCTCTTTTTATTTTTGAAACTTTTATAAAGCTTGAAAGTTGAAACAAATACTTTCAAGTTTCAAAGGCATTTTCCTTTGATTTAAAATTCTAAGTATTTTTAAGCTATGTTCAACATTCTTGAAAATATCCAATGCAAAAGTTTTTATGAAAAGCTCTGTAATCTTTCTCTCTCTGCTTTTTTTTTTTTTTTTTTTTGGTTATGGCCAAATGACTTACTAGTACTCGACAAACTCCATGGTATTTTTTTTTTTTTTTAATTCGATAGTTGAGGGAGGGAAGATTTGAATTTTGAATGTCTTTGTTAAAAACACGAAGAAGTACCAACCAGTTGAACTAAAAGACTATTGACCCATAGAATCTATTTAAGCTTTTATAGGACAAAGAAAATGTATCTAAATTAAATTAGTTTCATAATTAAATTACTTTTTTTTTGGGTTATAATACTTATTATATGAGAAAATTTAGCTGCAAAATTAGTTGTAGTCTAACCTTACAACCTTACTTAATATCTTTTTATTAAAGGTAAATTTTGATAAATCCGTCATTGGATTACATCTTCTTCATATATCTTCCATACTTGCAAAAATTTTAGAAAATTAAAGATCAATAGCTATGTCATCAATAAATTTTGATAAATCCATCATTGGATTACATCTTCTTCATATATCTTCCATACTTGCAAAAATTTTAGAAAATTAAATATCAATAGCTATGTCATCAATAAATTTTTTAAATTGCAAGTTTTTATGGTCTAAAATTATGTATAAAATATAAACTTATGAATCATATAGTAAATAATATTCGATTAAGACGAAATTTGAAATAAGTACTAAGAGCGTAAAGAACATGTAATTTAACGGTTAGATTTTTAAAATTTGTAATAATGTTTATTTTATTGAGTAAGGTTGTAGTCTTAGGCTACAACTAATTTTGTTACTAAACTTTGTCCCTTATCATATTGTCAAAGAATGTAAAAATTTAATGATACTAGCATGTAATCTGTGCATACGCACGGAAATGTTGAACAATATTGATAAAGAAGAACAAAAAATGGAACAATTTTATGAGTATTCATTTGAATTTTTTAAAATTTAAATTATTATTATTATTCAAGGGAAAAAAATGTAGATTATTGTTTTGAATGTTATATAAGGAATTTAATAGCATGAAACACTACAGTTGATAACAATCTTTAAAAAAAAAATATTTGAAGTACAATAACACTATAATATTAATGTTAATTGTAAGGACCAGATTTGACTTGAATCCAGAACAGGAATCGATCCAGGCCCACGTAGCCCAAACAATAAATTTATAGAGTGCGAGAGAGAAAGCTAGTTTGAATCTTGGGCCAAGATATTGGATTTTAGCGTAAAGAGGCTAGAGCTATAAGTGTAGTTTATGCAAGGAGTATCCTCGGACATGCCCCAGTGCTATGATTTTAGAATAATTTTTCCAGTCCCCTTTCTTTTCTCCTTCCTTCGTCTTATATACTATGGATTTTTTTACCTTTTTCATCATCCACGTGTGGACTTGGCGTTTAAAGTTCTTTTTCACCATCCCTCTTGCCCTTTCTTGAATCTTCCATTCTTAGCTGGAAGGCTGCCCGTTCACTGTTCAGGTATCACCTCCACATTAATGCGGCCAGAAGGTTAGCTGGACGGCATTTAATGCGGAGGTGACAGGACCTTTAGATATTTGTTCCTGCTTACTATTATCTTTTATTTTATATTTTTCCCTTTCACTTTGCTGTAAGGTTTGTCCGAGGTGTTACTCTAAATGACTGATAAGTTCACCAGACACCTCGGATAGAAGTCCTGAGGTGACTATAGTCCTCAGACTCGGTCAAATCCCCCACGAGCATTCTTTACCTCTCATCGGAGGATAATCTTATCTCTTCTTTTGTTGATTGTCCTCGGATATTCTCTCACCCTCAGATTGGACATTGGGCCTGGCCCTTCCTTACACAGCTTGTACATATGAGATCAGATATTGGGTCTGGCCTCTTCCAGCGTAGTTTGAATATCGGATACAATTGGTCCCCACAATAGCCCCTCAAAATCTTGCTTTTCGGCTTCTCGGGAGAAAAGGAGGATTTTGATTCTCTCGTCGGATCTGCCTTGTGATCTAGTTTTATTGGGTCAAATCACAACAACACGTGTTTATCTTCTCGCGACTCGCTCCTGACTCTTCAGTGTCCAGGAAGCGCCTTCATTTAATTTTGGCAACTCCTTTGTCTCCCACGTTCAACGGTGAGATGACAATCCAACGGCGGTTGAGCCTTCTGGGAATTTGGGAGGGCGAACTCCCGCTCCTAATTTTTGCGCAACTATAAGTAGACTTTCAAATCAATTTCTTGTCACTTTTGAACGATTGCGCTATTCTAGAACCTGATACTTTCTTTCTTTCTCTCGTTCCTTTGCGCGTCTACAAATACAAAAATCCTGTCCGAGGACCATTTCTCACACCTGTAAGTCTTCCTAAACTATCTCCAACTCTTATTCCTTTTATTGTAAAATTTCCCCTATAGGACCTCTTAGAAAATGGGTAGATTTAAGGAATTAGTTGATACCGAGGAGGGAATGAGAAACTTTAGGACTAAGTATAACATCCCTCCTCATGTGGGCGTTAGATACGCGGCACAGGGCGAGTGGTATGATGAAAGAAAAACAAACGAGGTTGTCATTCCTATGATCGCCTTCATAGAAGGGGGGATGACCATTCCCATGGGCACCCTTACTAGGAACTACCTTAGGTATTTTAGGTTATCCCCCACACAATGCGCGCCGAATATGTTCAGGGTGTTAGGATGTATAGAAGCCCTGAACGAAAGAATGAACCTGAACCTGACCCACCACGATATAAACTGGATTTACAATCTCCAGCACCTAAAAAATCAGGGGTACTACTTAAAATCCAGACAGGCAGAGGTCAGGATGATTCAGTGTCTCCCTCAATCTAATAAGGGATTAAAAGAAGATTTCTTAATCTTCTCTGGGCAGTGGCATGATGGCTTACCATGCCCAGTTAAAGAGGGTGAGCCAGGTGGGGATCTAATTTACTTAATCTTCACGTTTAACTTTTCATATTCTAGTATTCCCATTGTCGTCGGCTGATACTAAAGTGATTCTTTATTCTCTCTACTGACACTGCAGATCCTCGCGCCACTACGCCATCGTTGCGCTTAGTTAACAAAGCTAGCTTGGATAGAGTTCTCCGAGCCGAAATCTACGTCAACCCATCAGACGGTCAATTAAGAGCAGCTCATCTCATCCTCGGCTACAATCCTATATCACGTGCATTCCAAGCTCCCTCATGCGTGATAAAGGCTAAGGATCCTCGGCTTCGCAGAATTAGCGTTGCTTACGAAGGGTTCCTAGTCCCCCAAGGCATTCCTCTTCCAGAATACACCCAGCATACTGAGGCATTGCCCGTTGCCAGCCTCGCAGAAGTTGTTTCATCTTCTCCCCACGTTTCTCAAGTAAAGGAGGTAGAAGAAGTTGAACGAGAGGAAGAAGGTTTTGTAGATCTTGCCTCGGCCACAGACGACTACGAAGTTTTCGACTTACTCACTCCATCACCAAACACTCCCGAGGATATGGGCATTCAGAGGAAACCTCAACGCAGTCTACAGGAACTCTTGGAGAGCCAACCTGGAAGGGGGGAGGCTGGGAGGCCAACCCAACAAAAACTTCCTCCCCCTCCTCCTAAATCTCCTCTACGTGCCCCTCAGCCAGCTCCTCCCTCTAGGACCGAACAACCTGACCCTAAGAGGAGAAGGGAGCCCAAGGGCAAAGAGGTAGTGGAGACTGGGAAGACTCACTCTTCCAGTGAAGAGGAGGCCCATAAGCCAACGAAGCAATTGAAAATCGGCCATGCCCCCAGCCGAGGACCAGAGATGGGAGAGATTCAATAGTCTGAACCCCGAGCGTGGCTTCCAGCTCCCATGCTTGGGGGTGAGCCTCTGACCGACGATGCGTCGATTAGAGATTACAACGGGGGCATTGGCTGCCAGGTGGCTTCGGCGTTGGAAGAAACCCTCCTGCTCCCCAAAGACATGGTGGAACTACGAGGATTGAGGAGGAACGAGGTCTTTTTCCAAGCCAAGCGATGTTTAGGGATGGTATGTATTGTTATTTTTTTCAACCCCTTTTTTTTTTTTTGTGTTTATTTTGTCGTTGTCTTCTTCCCCCTTTTTTTTTAAACAGGCTGTTCAAAGCACGTTCAGGATGGAAGAAATTTACCATTCCGTCGCATAGTAGCTAGATGAGGAGAGAAGAAGAAGGATCGCTGTGGTGCAAACGATGTCCGTCGCTGAGAAGAGTAATACTGACCTCAAGGAGAAGTTGAAGACTGAGGAGCAGCTAAGGAAAAGCGCTGAGGCCGCATTGAAGGGTGCCGAAACTCAAGCTGAGAGCCAAAGGAAGCTGGCCAACGATATTAAAGGGCAGTTGGTCACAGCCAAGGAGCAGATCGCTGCCCTAAGGCAGCAATTGGAGGAGGCGAACAAGCTCAAGGCCTTGGCTGAGAATGCCAAAGCGCAGGCTGAGGATGACAAGCTGAAGGCCGAGAAGGAGAGGGACGAAGCTGAACAACATGGCTACGATGCTGGGGTAGCAGAGACCGAGGACGCTCTTCGGGCTGAGGTCCCTGCTGTCTGTCGTGCATATTATACCCAGACTTGGGAAGAGGCTCTCAACCAGGTTGGGGTTGAAGCTTCATCAAGGCTAAGGAAACCGGAGAGCATTATCTTTCCCTTAGCCCTGCAAACTCCTAAGCAAGCTGAGTCAGCCCCTCCTCCGCCACCAATGACTAATGAAGCCCCTCCTCAACACCCTCCTTCTGCTGCTCAGCCAGAACAGGGCGTCGCGTAAGAGACCTTGAAGGGCTCTTCATCGGGTAAAGTGACTGAGGCCCCTCAATCTGAGGCAGCTTCTCAGGACTTTGAGAAGCAACTGGCCTTAGTTACTGTACCTGTTGAAGGGTCTCTTCAAGAGAAAGAGAAGAAGAGCCCCCCAGAGGCAGCTGACCAGGCTTCTAAACCTAAACTCCAAATTAAGTTGAAGCCTTAGATTTTATA
This sequence comes from Quercus parvula, assembly GCA_030820535.1. Classification (NCBI taxonomy): domain Eukaryota; kingdom Viridiplantae; phylum Streptophyta; class Magnoliopsida; order Fagales; family Fagaceae; genus Quercus; species Quercus parvula. Next base: position 9,590 of record JAUAME010000107.1, on the reverse strand, counting down.
TTTGTTTTAGGATAATGATAATTGTACTTTCATCTTTTGTACTTAGAGATCAATTTTGGTAATGTATGAAACATTTTTCTTTATTTGAAGTAATACTTTGTCAGAATTATTGTTTTACTTAGTTGTATGATATCTGCTTTGCTTTGTTCCCTATCTACTTCCAAAACATAAAACGTTATCAAGGAACCAACCTGCATTTTTAAGGAATATGGTACATTAATATGACCTAACGTCAACTTTCAAAAATGGATTTCCCTTTTGCCAAGTTCACTAATAAGTTCCGCAATTTCCAAACAATATCACAACACCTAGACAATAAGCAGGATGTGAATATTTTTGAAACACACTTACATTTATTTGACATTCATGAACTCGATCAAGACCTAGGAAACAGGCCAAGACTTAATCCAGAAAATAATAACTTGTATATTCTCAATCATGTTCTAAAGACTTTGGCACAACATATATTCCATTGAATATGTTCCTCAGCACTGTAAGGACAACGATTTTTACAAGGTTCATAATCCGAGGACAAAACAACGATGATTTACTATTTCTCATTTTAAGAGATGTTTTGAAATATTAATTTCCACTAAGTTTGTGGTCCGAGGACCTGACTTAACTTAGTTTCTGTTTAATATTTCAGTAGATGTCATAGGATATTAATTTCCACTAAGTTTGTGGTCCGAGGACCTGACTTAACTTAGTTTCTGTTTAATATTTCAATAGATGTCATAGGATATTAATTTCCACTAAGTTTGTGGTCCGAGGACCTGACTTAACTTAGTTTCTGTTTAATATTTCAGTAGATGTCATAGGATATTAATTTCCACTAAGTTTGTGGTCCGAGGACCTGACTTAACTTAGTTTCTGTTTAATATTTCAGTAGATGTCATAGGATATTAATTTCCACTAAGTTTGTGGTCCGAGGACCTGACTTAACTTAGTTTCTGTTTAATATTTCAGTAGATGTCATAGGATAAATAAAAACAAGGAAAAAAACACAATGTAACTTTTCTTATCAATAGTAGTATCTTTTCAGATTATTTACATTCTAAGGATGAAGTACAGCCCTTTCATCTAAATCTTCTAAGTAGTAGGCTCCTATTCCTGCCACCGTTGTAATGCGATATGGTCCCTCCCAATTGGGCCCCAATTTTCCCCAGGCAGGGTTTTTAGTGTTTCCCAAAACTTTCCTCAAAACCAAGTCTCCTGGGGCCAATGGTCTCAACTTCACGCTCATATCGTAGCCTTGCTTTAGCTTGTGTTGATAGTAGACTAACTGCACCCTAGCGTTTTCTCGTCGTTCTTCAATTAGATCCAGGTTCTTCTTTAGCAAGTTGTCATTTCCATCCGAAGTAAATGCGCTTGATCTCATAGTAGGGAAACCGTTTTCCAGTGGGATTACAGCTTCAGCCCCGTACGTCATTGAGAAGGGGGTCTCCCCAGTAGACTTCCGAGGTGTCGTCCTGTAAGTCCAAAGAACGTGTGGTAGCTCTTCAACCTATCTTCCTTTGGCGTCATCCAACCTCTTTTTAAGTCCGTTCACAATGACCTTATTAACAGCCTCAGCTTGCCCGTTTCCTTGCGGATAAGCCGGAGTGGAATACCTGTTCTTTATTCTTAGGTCAGAACAGTACTTCCTAAAAGCTTTGCTGTCAAATTGAAGGTCATTATCCGAGATGAGGACGTTGGGAACCCCAAATCGCGTAACTATGTTCTTCCAGATGAATCTTTTAACATCCACATCCCTGATATTGGCTAACGGCTCAGCTTCGACCCATTTAGTGAAATAATCTGTGCATACTAGCAGATATCTCCTGTTCCCCACAGCCTTGGGAAAAGGACCCACAATATATAGGCCCCACTGAGCAAAAGGCCACGGACTAGACAGAGGATTGAGCATCCCTCCAGGCTGATGGATATTCGGTGCGAATCTCTGGCATTGATCACATTTCTTGACATATTCCTGCGCCTTTTTTTGCATGTTTGGCCACCAATATCCTTGGGTAAGAGCCCTGTGGGACAATGACCTTCCCCCTGTATGACTTCCACAAACCCCTTCATGCAATTCCTCTAAAAGTGTCTCTGATGCCTTTGGGTGCACACACAATAAGGCCTAGAGAATGAGCGCTTGTACAATTTTCTATCCTCGGACAACCAAAATCGAGGAGCTTTCCTCCGTATTTTATCAGCCTCGGACTTTTCCTCAGGTAGTACATCTTTTTCCAAGAACAGCGATATAGCATCCATCCAGCTTGGACCCAGCGTAATCTGATGTATCTGTGGAGCACCTTGATGCGTCAGAGCTCGCGTATATAGGTCTTCCACCAGGATTACTCGAGGCAGATCATGGGCCGAGGACGTGGCAAGGGTGGCCAACGAATCTGCATGGGTGTTCCCACTTCTAGGAACATGAGACAAGTCAAAAACTTCAAATTTTTCTTGTATACTCCTGACCAGACATAAATATTCTAACATCCTTGAATCTCGTGCCTCCAGGTCACCTCTTACTTGTCCCACAACCAGTTTTGAGTCCGAAAAAGCTCTCACTGCTTTTCCCCCCAATTTTTGCACCATCTGCATTCCCTTCAGCAAAGCTTCCTATTCTGCCTCGTTATTCGTAGCGGAGAAGTTGAGTCTGAAGGACTTCTCTATGGTAATCTTTTCAAGGGATACCAGTACTAGCCCCACTCTTGATCCCCACTGATTGGCTGCTCCATCAACATACAATTCCCCCGGCTATAGGCCCTGAATAGGGGCCACGCCTACCGATCTTCCATCCACTGATTCATCTCCCATTTCTACCTCTTCTGAGGATTCAGCAAACTCGGCCACCAAATCAGCGAGCACCTGTCCCTTGATAGAGGTACGGGGCATGTACTTTATATCAAAAGCCCCTAGAATCGTACCCCATTTGGCAACCCTCCCTGTATAATCGGCGCTTCTTAGCACTGACTTGAGGGGGAGTTGAGTTAGAATGATCACAGTATGCGCCTGAAAGTAATGGGGAAGTTTCCTCGTGGCATGCACTACAGCCAGTATCGTTTTTTCTAGTGGCAGATAACGCACCTCAGCCTCATTAAGTGACTTACTCACATAATAAACTGGTCGTTGTACACCATCGTCCACCCGTATGAGCACAAGGCTTATGGCATGTGAGGCAACGGCGAGGTAAGAAAAAAGGACTTCGTCCACCACTAGGCTAGACATTATGGGCGGATGGGATAGGTAACGTTTAAGCTCTTGGAATGCCCTGACACACTCCTCGGACCATTGAAACTCTTTCCATTTATGCAACAGAAGAAAGAAAGGTCTACACCTTTCTGCCGATCTAGATATAAACCGATTTAAGGCTGCCATCATCCCAGTAAGCTTCTGGACTTCCTTTGGATTCCGAGGTGGTTGCAAGCTATTGATTGCTTTAATCTGATCTGAGTTTACTTCAATCCCCCTATGAGTCACCATGTACCCAAGGAACTTTCCTGACCCTACTCCAAAGAAGCATTTAGAGGCATTCAAACGCAACTTGTGCCACCTCAGGATTTCGAAAACATTTGTAAGATCTGCTAAGTGTTCAGATACTAACTTGCTCTTCACCACCATATCATCAATATAGACCTCAATAGTTTTTCCCAACCGTGATTCAAACATCTTTGTCATCATCCGTTGATAGGTCGATCCTGCATTTTTTAGGCCAAAAGGCATTACTTTGTAGTGGTAGTTCCCCACAGGAGTGACAAAAGCCGTTTTTTCCTGATCCTCCGCTGCCAATGGTATTTGGTGATAACCTTGGAAGGCATCCAGGAAACTCATCCGAGGATGACCTACTGTCGCATCTACCAACTGATCTATCCTCGGCATAGGGAAAGGATCTTTGGGACAAGCCTTGTTAAGGTCTGTAAAGTCCATGCAGACACGCCATTTTCCTGTCTTCTTCTTCACCACTACGGTATTAGCCAGCCATTGGGGGTAGAAAATCTCTTTAATAGCCCCTGCCTGTTTGAGTTTAACCACCTCGGTCTTTATTGCCTCCACGTGTTCATTCGAGGGGCGCCGAGGAGGTTGCTTCTTTGGAGTAGCTGAAGGATCTACATTCAAACGATGACAGATGAACTCTGGATTCAGACCAGGGGCTTCATAGGCGTCCCATGCAAAAACGTCTACGTTTCTCCTCAGAAGCTCAACCAACTCTTCCTTCTCCTGTAGGGGCAGCCGAGTCCCAACCTGGAAGAATCTCTCAAGGTCATCCCCTATAATCACCCTTTCCAGGCCCTCATAATTCATCTCGTCATCTGGCCCCCCGCGCAGTGACGACGAGGCCCCGAATTGCTATAAGTCATTTTCCCTACTGGCTGAGGCGCTAGTCTCTGGTTTGTGCTGAATTGCTGCAATCAAGCATTGCCTAGCCATAGACTGGCTTCCCACTATCTCCAGCACTTGACCTTCAGAAGGATATTTTATTTTCTGATGAAGGGTGGAAGAAACGGCGCCCAAGGAATGCAGCCACGGCCTGCCCATAATGGCCGTGTATGGAGAGAAGGTGTCCACCACGATAAAATCTACCTCAACCACATCCAATCCAGTTTGCACAGGCAGTCTGATCTGGCCCCTAGGGACCACCATCTTACCTTCAAAACTCACCAAAGGCGAACTGTATGTAGATAAATCATCGGGCTTTAAACCCAGACCCTTAAAGAGGTCAGGATACATAATTTCCGCTGCACTTCCCTGGTCAATCATGACCCTCTTCACATCATATCCACCAATTCGAAAGGTAACCACCAGAGCATCATCATGTGGCTGTATAGTTCCCTGCTTGTCCGCTTCTGAAAAACTCAGCACTAGAGGGACATTTGTCTTGGCTCTCTTCGGCACTAAATTAGGCTCATCATTGGTGTAATGTGATACTGACATTATCCTAGTTGGGCAGGATCCAGTCCTCCCTGGGGCAGCGAATATAACATTGATGGTTCCCAGAGGAGGTTTGGATGCAGGATTCCCCTGAAACGCTGCACCAGTCTGGCCTCCTCGACCACTGGAATGATGCAATAGATGCTTCAACCTCCCTTCTCGGACCAGCTGCTCTAAATGGTCCCATAAGTTCCGACAATCTTCAGTAGCATGACCATGATCTTGATGATATTGGCAATACAGGTTTTGGTTACGATTGCTTGGATCTCCCGCCATTTTATTTGGCCACTTAAAAAATGGTTCATTCCTTACTTTCTCCAAGACTTTCTGCATTGGTTCTCGAAACACAACATTGATCGCTTGAGCGTTGGCAGATGCAGGTTGCCCTAAAAAGTCTCTCCGAGGACGATTGTTCTGCAGCCGATCCGACCTGGAATCCCTCCTCTCCTGGGAGATCACCTTCGCTTTCCCTTTACCTTGCAATTGATCTTCCTCAATTCTCCTGTACTTATCAATCCTATCCATCAGCAAACGTACGCTGGTGACAGGTTTGCCAGTGAGTGACTTTCTTAAATCGTGCTCCGCCGGTAGCCCAGCCTTAAATGTACTAATGGCCACATCATCATAGTCCCCATCTATCTCATTAAACATCTCCCAATATCTGTCCGAGTAAGCCTTCAAGGTCTCTCCCTCACGCATGGACATTGATAGCAAAGATCCTAAAGGCAGAGGTACCCTACTGCATGTGATGAAGCGGGCGCCAAAGGACTGGGTAAGTTTCTTGAAAGAATCAATGGAATTTGCCCTGAGACCATTGAATCACCTCATTGCCATTGGTCCCAAGCTGGACGGAAAGATCTTACACATTAGGGCCTCATCCTTCGAATGGACGGCCATTTTTTGATTAAAATGGCTAACGTGCTCCACCGGATCTGTCCGGCCATTATAAAGAGAAAAGGTTGGTTGATTAAATCGCCGAGGAAGGCTGGCACACTCAATCCGACGTGTGAAAGGTGATTTGGCTACTTGGCTTAAGGCCTCGTTCATAGCTTTGTTACCTAGGCCCTTATGCAAGGTACTTTTACTCTTCCACCTGTAATTACTGTTCTCTTCATCGCCAGAGAAGGTCTCACTGGGCGGAGTTTTAGATCTTTGCCTATACGTATCATCCTCTGTGTCCTCAGAAGAAGACTCAGATTCAAGTGATGCTCGCCTCCGCCGCGCACGACGTAACTTCTTTTTCAACTCGTTAATTTCACGTTGCATTTCTTTCTCATTCTCTGTATGGGACACATGACTCTTCCCACGCGATTGGCTCCTATTAGTGTGCATGGCTTGCCCACTTTGCTCACGGTCTCTCCTTTGTTGAGGATTGACCTCCGTGTAGCTATGCTGCGAACCTCCTGATGCCGCCTGGTGCGGATGGTCATTACCCTGATGTGGCCCTACCGTTGGTTGATGCGAACCTGATTCTTCCATTTTCTGCGCTAAACCCAAATCTCTTTCTGATCAGATCAAGCAATTTCCCACAGACGGCGCCAATTGTAAGGACCAGATTTGACTTGAATCCAAAACAGGAATCGATCCAGGCCCACGTAGCCCAAACAATAAATTTATAGAGTGCGGGAGAGAAAGCTAGTCTGAATCTTGGGCCAAGATATTGGATTTTAGCGTAAAGAGGCTAGAGCTATAAGTGTAGTTTATGCAAGGAGTATCCTCGGACATGCCCCAGTGCTATGATTTTAGAATAATTTTTCCAGTCCCATTTCTTTTCTCCTTCCTTCGTCTTATATACTATGGCTTTTTTTACCTTTTTCATCATCCACGTGTGGACTTGGCGTTTAAAGTTCTTTTTCACCATCCCTCTTGCCCTTTCTTGAATCTTCCATTCTTAGCTGGAAGGCTGCCCGTTCACTGTTCAGGTATCACCTCCACATTAATGCGGCCAGAAGGTTAGCTGGGCGGCATTTAATGCGGAGGTGACAGGACCTTTAGATATTTGTTCCTGCTTACTATTATCTTTTATTTGATATTTTTCCCTTTCACTTTGCTGTAAGGTTTGTCCGAGATGTTACTCTAAATGACTGATAAGTTCACCAGACACCTCGGATAGAAGTCCCGAGGTGACTATAGTCCTCGGACACGGTCAAATCCCCCACGAGCATTCTTTACCTCTCCTCGGAGGATAATCTTATCTCTTCTTTTGTTGATTGTCCTCGGATATTCTCTCACCCTCAGATTGGACATTGGGCCTGGCCCTTCCTTACACAGCTTGTACATATGAGATCAGATATTGGGCCTGGCCTCTTCCAACGTAGTTTGAATATCGGATACAATTGGTCCCCACATTAATGTTTCTACAATTTGTTGGATCTATTAATTGTCAAAGAAAAAAAGTTATAGTGTCACATCTGTTAATTGTAAAAGAAAAATGTTATAGTGGAATTATATTGAATCACAGGAGAACTTGTTGCATCTATCAATTGTAAATTCAAAAATGTTATGGTGGAATTATATTAGATAACATGATGTTAAATAACAATTTTGCAAGTTATCTTACCACTCATTCTCAATCTCTTGTACACAATTGCAATGTTTGAATTCCCCCCTTTACTGAAGAAAATAATATGAATTAAGAGTTTTCTGTCTAATTCTATTTGACATATGATCTTTATACGTTTGTTTAGGATGTAATGGATATTTTTTCAAGCCTTTTTTATTGGTTCCCTAATTTTAGTGTGTAGTAAATGCTTATGCACCAAAATTATAAATAAATAAAAAAAAAAAATTATGAAACATGGTAAAAAAATTAGACCAAAATTGAAACTCAATGGATTTTCTCTAGAAAAGAATAGATCTGATGTTATTATAAAAATTGATAGTTTACCGCATGTATCTAGAAATAAAAACCACTTGCTTTTGCAAAATCTAAACATCCATAAACTTAAATACTCTGATATATACAACAAATAGCATTACAAAACAAAAACTAAACTTAGCTAATATAACTATTATATGGCTCAATTGAGATGAATAATCACTGTCTTTCTTACTTTACAAAAACCAAAAGAGAACAAATATTACATATATGGGTTGTTTTTTATCTACTCCAACTTCTATTACATCCACGCACCAAAGTGTCAGACCACAAAAACTTTCATGGATACAGTAGATAAATCTAATATAGATAAAGTTTGAAGCCAAAATAAGATTACACATCAAGAATTCTCTTAATTTTTTCAACTTCTCATTTATCAACATCCCAACCAAAGGGTATAATGAATATACACACACACATAAAATCAAACTGAAATGAAAGCAAACAAACAGATAATTAGAGAAAAATTTTCTAATGCACCTAATAAAGTTCGAAATGAAACGATTTGAGGACAATCATAAAAATTCGTAGACATGGACAACAAAAAAAAGAAGAAAATAATTATATAAAGTTGAATACTTGTTTTTAGAAAAACAATACATGAATACACAAAATTAATTTAACCAAAATACACAAAACAAAACTAAAAAAGTAACAACCCAAGAACCTTAATAAAAAACAAATCTGTTGAAGTGATACACCATTACTTTCAAATCTCCCCCAAAACTAAATGAATGCCACAATTGCAAAAACAATCAAAATCTTTTTCTTTTTTTTTTAAATTTTATTATAGTTGATGGATTTGCTGTGGTCAGAGAAGAATAAGATGCAATTGGCCTCTTTTAATTCAAAGATGTTCCACCTATAGATGCCAACCTGTAGGCCCAAATCAATGAGACGTTAATCAAACAATCAAACTCAGAAAAAATTTATGTTCATGACTTTGATTGGATGACTGGTCAAATGAAATAAAAATATTGCATAATAAAATATCTTGATTGATGAACAATTACCAATTGTGTGAAGAAATCGACCGTGGCAAATTTTGATGGCTAGCTAATCCCCAAAGTGCATCCATCTCTAGAGACATTTGAGTTTTCTTCAATAGAGGAGTAAATTTGGGCTAAATCTACCACTTCATTAGCTTGTTTATAAAAGCAAAGCCAAGAATTAATGGGGGTTTTAGGAGTTGAGAAGACAACCAAGTGTAGACTGCCTAAACATCAAAATCACTGAGTCATAAACATTGTATTGAGATTCAAAATATTGTATTCAGATTGTAGGAGAGTAAATGTTATCTTATTTTGTCTAAACGTCAAGGTCATCGAGTCATAAACATTGTATTGAGATTCAAAATATTGTTTTGAGATTGTAGGAGAGTAAATGTTATCTTATTTTGTTCACCATCCTTATCAGCTCTTCCAAGACAAATCCATAAGTAATTTATTCATAATGGACACTTGGAAAGATAATTATGGGTGTGGTCCCCATATTTGCCACTACAATTAAGATTTTTTGGGACATAAGGAGTAAAATTGTACTTCAATTTTAGATTTGAATTGAACAATTGAAAGGATAATTATGGAGTGGTTCTCACATAAATCTAGACACATGACACAAAATTGAAACTTTAATTTGAAATTATAATTGAGTTTCTCTCAATTTCACTTATTATTAGATATATAAATATATAGATTACTTGTTTTACTTATTATTATATATATAGATATATAGATTACTTGGTTATATTTATGAGAAGATTTAAGGTTTGAATCTCTTAATTTTCATATATTTAAAA
>JAUAME010000106.1:40000-42133 GCA_030820535.1 Quercus parvula | reverse complement strand
AAATCAATGTTTCCTCGTGCCAGAGCGGATTTTTTCCTAAGCGCTCTTTAGGGGGGGAAGAGTTGGAGGTGTCCGAAGAGGCTATCTAGGCTTGGCAGCAGCAGCCCCCCCAAGTGCTGCCATGGCCTTGTAGGGGTCCCAAGGGCATGCCAACGTGCCCACACAAGCATGCCAAGGCCTTGACTGCGTGCCTTGGCCTTGGCTGCCTGCCCATGGGGGCTGCCATGGCCTTGGCAAGGCCATGGCAGCATGCACGCAAGCATGCCTTGGCCTTGGCTGCCTGCCCATGGGGGCTGCCTTGGCCTTGGCTGCGTGCCTTGGCCTTGGCTGCTTGCCCATGGGGCCATGCCCTGGCCTTGGCTGCCTGCCCATGGGTGCTGCCTTGGCTGCTGCATGCCCTGGCCTTGGCAGCATGCCCGCGTGCACGCCACGCCGCATCGCCCCGCATCGTCCCGCACTCCAGCAAAATTGGCTCGTGCCTTTTTCTATTTTTGTGTTCCTAAATTCAGTCCATGATTTTAGAGGAGGATTCCAACAAGCGGTTCGGCGTTCCGAGCGTTTTTGAATTTTTTATGATTTTCCCTATTTTTCGGCATCCGAAAATCATAAAAAATAAAATACGTTGAATCTGGCCTCCAAATTTTGAAAGGTTGGAGGTTGTATTTTTCTTAGCATGTGTGCAAAAAATCACGGCAAGACTCCAAGAATTGCTCCAAAAAAGACCCATTATTCCTCCTCAACAAATCAATGTTTCCTCGTGCCAGAGCAGATTTTTTCCTAAGCGCTCTTTAGGGGGGGAAGAGTTGGAGGTGTCCGAAGAGGCTATCTAGGCTTGGCAGCAGCAGCCCCCCCAAATGCTGCCATGGCCTTCTAGGGGTCCCAAGGGCATGCCACGGCCTTGGCATCCCACCCACGGGGCATGCCACGCCCTCGCCATGCTGCCACTGCCCCTCAGGCACCCTGCGTGCCCCCAGGGGCCCTGCTGCCTGCGCCCAGGGGCATGCCAGCGCGCCCACGCAAGCATGCCACGGCCTTGGCTGCTGCATGCACGCCCAGGCCTTGGCTGCTGCGTGCTCGCCCAAGCCTTGGATGCTGCGTGCTCGCCCAAGCCTTGCCTGCTGAGTGCCCATGGGGGGCTGCCTTGGCCTTGGCTGCTGCATGCCCATGCCTTGGCTGCGTGCCCATGGGGGGCTGCTGCAGGCCTTGGCTGCTGCATGCCCATGCCTTGGCTGCGTGCCCATGGGGGGCTGCTGCAGGCCTTGGCTGCTGCATGCCCTTGCCTTGGCTGCCTGCCCATGGGGGGCTGCCTTGGCCTTGGCTGCTGCACGCCTTGGGCAGGCAGTGGGCATCCCAGGGGCATGCCCGCGTGCACGCCACGCCGCATCGCCCCGCATCGTCCCGCACTCCAGCAAAATTGGCTCGTGCCTTTTTCCATTTTTGTGTCCCTAAATTCATTCCATGATTTTAGAGGAGGATTCCAACAAGCGGTTCGGCGTTCCGAGTGTTTTTGAATTTTTTATGATTTTCCCTATTTTTCGGCATCCGAAAATCGTAAAAAATAAAATACTTTGAATCTGGCCTCCAAATTTTGACAGGTTGGAGGTTGTATTTTTCTTAGCATGTGTGCAAAAAATCAGGGCAAGACTCCAAGAATTGCTCCAAAAAAGACCCATTATTCCTCCTCAACAAATCAATGTTTCCTCGTGCCAGAGCGGATTTTTTCCTAAGCGCTCTTTAGGGGGGGAAGAGTTGGGAGGTATTCGGCGATGCACACGGGCAACCCCTCTTGAGCTTGGCCACGGGTAGGCATGCTCATGACGAGCCCTTAGGCACCCAACCCCGCGTGCTCCACGGCGCGAGGTGGGCCCTAAATGCATCGCCGGGGTGGACCCAGGTTGGTATTTCACGTGTATGTGGTATAGCTGCGGCGCGCTCTTGCAACGCGGACGGTGTTAGTTTCACCCATTGCAACGCAGAGCAAGCCTAAGGTGATGACAAACGCATTGTGAAAGCCATCTCTGGTGCCACCTTTCCTCGAGGCCACACCTACTCGTGCCCAGTGGCGGGGGGTGAATGGTCTCAGTAGCCGTGTGGTGGGGGGGATGCATGCATTCTTGGTTTAGCTTGGGCACG
>JAUAME010000106.1:7500-10000 GCA_030820535.1 Quercus parvula | reverse complement strand
ACGCCGCATCGCCCCGCATCGTCCCGCACTCCGGAGAAATTGGCTCGTGCCTTTTTCCATTTTTGTGTTCCTAAATTCAGTCCATGATTTTAGAGGAGGTTTCCAACAAGCGGTTCGGCGTTCCGAGCAGTTTTGATTTTTTTATGATTTTTCCTATATTCTGGCTTCCAAAAATCATAAAAAATAAAATATGTTGAATATAGCCTCCAAATTTTGACAGGCTGAAGGTTACATTTTTCTTAGCATGTGTGCAAAAAATCAGGGCAAGACTCCAAGAATTGCTCAAAAAATGACCCATTATTCCTCCTCAACAAATCAATGTTTCCTCGTGCCAGAGCGGATTTTTTCCTAAGCGCTCTTTAGGGGGGGAAGAGTTGGAGGTGTCCGAAGAGGCTATCTAGGCTTGGCAGCAGCAGCCCCCCCAAGTGCTGCCATGGCCTTGTAGGGGTCCCAAGGGCATGCCAACGTGCCCACACAAGCATGCCAAGGCCTTGACTGCGTGCCTTGGCCTTGGCTGCCTGCCCATGGGGGCTGCCATGGCCTTGGCAAGGCCATGGCAGCATGCACGCAAGCATGCCTTGGCCTTGGCTGCCTGCCCATGGGGGCTGCCTTGGCCTTGGCTGCGTGCCTTGGCCTTGGCTGCTTGCCCATGGGGCCATGCCCTGGCCTTGGCTGCCTGCCCATGGGTGCTGCCTTGGCTGCTGCATGCCCTGGCCTTGGCAGCATGCCCGCGTGCACGCCACGCCGCATCGCCCCGCATCGTCCCGCACTCCAGCAAAATTGGCTCGTGCCTTTTTCTATTTTTGTGTTCCTAAATTCAGTCCATGATTTTAGAGGAGGATTCCAACAAGCGGTTCGGCGTTCCGAGCGTTTTTGAATTTTTTATGATTTTCCCTATTTTTCGGCATCCGAAAATCATAAAAAATAAAATACGTTGAATCTGGCCTCCAAATTTTGAAAGGTTGGAGGTTGTATTTTTCTTAGCATGTGTGCAAAAAATCACGGCAAGACTCCAAGAATTGCTCCAAAAAAGACCCATTATTCCTCCTCAACAAATCAATGTTTCCTCGTGCCAGAGCAGATTTTTTCCTAAGCGCTCTTTAGGGGGGGAAGAGTTGGAGGTGTCCGAAGAGGCTATCTAGGCTTGGCAGCAGCAGCCCCCCCAAATGCTGCCATGGCCTTCTAGGGGTCCCAAGGGCATGCCACGGCCTTGGCATCCCACCCACGGGGCATGCCACGCCCTCGCCATGCTGCCACTGCCCCTCAGGCACCCTGCGTGCCCCCAGGGGCCCTGCTGCCTGCGCCCAGGGGCATGCCAGCGCGCCCACGCAAGCATGCCACGGCCTTGGCTGCTGCATGCACGCCCAGGCCTTGGCTGCTGCGTGCTCGCCCAAGCCTTGGATGCTGCGTGCTCGCCCAAGCCTTGCCTGCTGAGTGCCCATGGGGGGCTGCCTTGGCCTTGGCTGCTGCATGCCCATGCCTTGGCTGCGTGCCCATGGGGGGCTGCTGCAGGCCTTGGCTGCTGCATGCCCATGCCTTGGCTGCGTGCCCATGGGGGGCTGCTGCAGGCCTTGGCTGCTGCATGCCCTTGCCTTGGCTGCCTGCCCATGGGGGGCTGCCTTGGCCTTGGCTGCTGCACGCCTTGGGCAGGCAGTGGGCATCCCAGGGGCATGCCCGCGTGCACGCCACGCCGCATCGCCCCGCATCGTCCCGCACTCCAGCAAAATTGGCTCGTGCCTTTTTCCATTTTTGTGTCCCTAAATTCATTCCATGATTTTAGAGGAGGATTCCAACAAGCGGTTCGGCGTTCCGAGTGTTTTTGAATTTTTTATGATTTTCCCTATTTTTCGGCATCCGAAAATCGTAAAAAATAAAATACTTTGAATCTGGCCTCCAAATTTTGACAGGTTGGAGGTTGTATTTTTCTTAGCATGTGTGCAAAAAATCAGGGCAAGACTCCAAGAATTGCTCCAAAAAAGACCCATTATTCCTCCTCAACAAATCAATGTTTCCTCGTGCCAGAGCGGATTTTTTCCTAAGCGCTCTTTAGGGGGGGAAGAGTTGGGAGGTATTCGGCGATGCACACGGGCAACCCCTCTTGAGCTTGGCCACGGGTAGGCATGCTCATGACGAGCCCTTAGGCACCCAACCCCGCGTGCTCCACGGCGCGAGGTGGGCCCTAAATGCATCGCCGGGGTGGACCCAGGTTGGTATTTCACGTGTATGTGGTATAGCTGCGGCGCGCTCTTGCAACGCGGACGGTGTTAGTTTCACCCATTGCAACGCAGAGCAAGCCTAAGGTGATGACAAACGCATTGTGAAAGCCATCTCTGGTGCCACCTTTCCTCGAGGCCACACCTACTCGTGCCCAGTGGCGGGGGGTGAATGGTCTCAGTAGCCGTGTGGTGGGGGGGATGCATGCATTCTTGGTTTAGCTTGGGCACGCTATCGCAACGCGGACGGTGTTAGTTTCACCCATTGCTGCGCGAAGCAAGTTCCT
>JAUAME010000105.1:30000-32500 GCA_030820535.1 Quercus parvula | reverse complement strand
CATGCTAAGAAAAATACAACCTCCAACCTGTCAAAATTTGGAGGCCAGATTCAAAGTATTTTATTTTTTACGATTTTCGGATGCCGAAAAATAGGGAAAATCATAAAAAATTCAAAAACACTCGGAACGCCGAACCGCTTGTTGGAATCCTCCTCTAAAATCATGGAATGAATTTAGGGACACAAAAATGGAAAAAGGCACGAGCCAATTTTGCTGGAGTGCGGGACGATGCGGGGCGATGCGGCGTGGCGTGCACGCGGGCATGCCCCTGGGATGCCCACTGCCTGCCCAAGGCGTGCAGCAGCCAAGGCCAAGGCAGCCCCCCATGGGCAGGCAGCCAAGGCAAGGGCATGCAGCAGCCAAGGCCTGCAGCAGCCCCCCATGGGCACGCAGCCAAGGCATGGGCATGCAGCAGCCAAGGCCTGCAGCAGCCCCCCATGGGCACGCAGCCAAGGCATGGGCATGCAGCAGCCAAGGCCAAGGCAGCCCCCCATGGGCACTCAGCAGGCAAGGCTTGGGCGAGCACGCAGCATCCAAGGCTTGGGCGAGCACGCAGCAGCCAAGGCCTGGGCGTGCATGCAGCAGCCAAGGCCGTGGCATGCTTGCGTGGGCGCGCTGGCATGCCCCTGGGCGCAGGCAGCAGGGCCCCTGGGGGCACGCAGGGTGCCTGAGGGGCAGTGGCAGCATGGCGAGGGCGTGGCATGCCCCGTGGGTGGGATGCCAAGGCCGTGGCATGCCCTTGGGACCCCTAGAAGGCCATGGCAGCATTTGGGGGGGCTGCTGCTGCCAAGCCTAGATAGCCTCTTCGGACACCTCCAACTCTTCCCCCCCTAAAGAGCGCTTAGGAAAAAATCTGCTCTGGCACGAGGAAACATTGATTTGTTGAGGAGGAATAATGGGTCTTTTTTGGAGCAATTCTTGGAGTCTTGCCGTGATTTTTTGCACACATGCTAAGAAAAATACAACCTCCAACCTTTCAAAATTTGGAGGCCAGATTCAACGTATTTTATTTTTTATGATTTTCGGATGCCGAAAAATAGGGAAAATCATAAAAAATTCAAAAACGCTCGGAACGCCGAACCGCTTGTTGGAATCCTCCTCTAAAATCATGGACTGAATTTAGGAACACAAAAATAGAAAAAGGCACGAGCCAATTTTGCTGGAGTGCGGGACGATGCGGGGCGATGCGGCGTGGCGTGCACGCGGGCATGCTGCCAAGGCCAGGGCATGCAGCAGCCAAGGCAGCACCCATGGGCAGGCAGCCAAGGCCAGGGCATGGCCCCATGGGCAAGCAGCCAAGGCCAAGGCACGCAGCCAAGGCCAAGGCAGCCCCCATGGGCAGGCAGCCAAGGCCAAGGCATGCTTGCGTGCATGCTGCCATGGCCTTGCCAAGGCCATGGCAGCCCCCATGGGCAGGCAGCCAAGGCCAAGGCACGCAGTCAAGGCCTTGGCATGCTTGTGTGGGCACGTTGGCATGCCCTTGGGACCCCTACAAGGCCATGGCAGCACTTGGGGGGGCTGCTGCTGCCAAGCCTAGATAGCCTCTTCGGACACCTCCAACTCTTCCCCCCCTAAAGAGCGCTTAGGAAAAAATCCGCTCTGGCACGAGGAAACATTGATTTGTTGAGGAGGAATAATGGGTCATTTTTTGAGCAATTCTTGGAGTCTTGCCCTGATTTTTTGCACACATGCTAAGAAAAATGTAACCTTCAGCCTGTCAAAATTTGGAGGCTATATTCAACATATTTTATTTTTTATGATTTTTGGAAGCCAGAATATAGGAAAAATCATAAAAAAATCAAAACTGCTCGGAACGCCGAACCGCTTGTTGGAAACCTCCTCTAAAATCATGGACTGAATTTAGGAACACAAAAATGGAAAAAGGCACGAGCCAATTTCTCCGGAGTGCGGGACGATGCGGGGCGATGCGGCGTGGCGTGCATGCGGGCATGCCCCTGGGCACCTTGCCATGCCTAAGGCCTGCCACTTTGGGTCAAATAACCTCCTTTTCCAAAAAACCCTCATTTTTTGGGAAACCAGCCAAGGCCAAGGCATGCAGCAGCCAAGGCCTAGGCAGCCCCCCATGGGCACGCAGCCAAGGCCGAGGCAGCCCATGGGCATGCGGCAGCCAAGGCCAAGGCATGCAGCAGCCAAGGCCTAGGCAGCCCCCCATGGGCATGCAGCAGCCAAGGCCAAGGCATGCAGCAGCCAAGGCCAAGGCATGCAGCAGCCAAGGCCTAGGCAGCCCCCCATAGGCACGCAGCAGCCAAGGCCTTGGCAGCCCCCCATGGGCACGCAGCCAAGGCCAAGGCAGCCCCCCAAGTGCATGCAGCAGCCAAGGCCTAGGCAGCCCCATGGGCATGCAGCAGCCAAGGCCAAGGCATGCAGCAGCCAAGGCCAAGGCATGCAGCAGGCAAGGCCTAGGCAGCCCCCCATGGGCATGCAGCAGCCAAGGCCAAGGCATGCAGCAGGCAAGGCCTAGGCAGCCCCCCATGGGCAC
>JAUAME010000104.1:35000-37500 GCA_030820535.1 Quercus parvula | reverse complement strand
GCGCCGTGGAGCACGCGGGGTTGGGTGCCTAAGGGCTCGTCATGAGCATGCCTACCCGTGGCCAAGCTCAAGAGGGGTTGCCCGTGTGCATCGCCGAATACCTCCCAACTCTTCCCCCCCTAAAGAGCGCTTAGGAAAAATCCGCTCTGGCACGAGGAAACATTGATTTGTTGAGGAGGATAATTGGGTCTTTTTTGGAGCAATTCTTGGAGTCTTGCCCTGATTTTTTGCACACATGCTAAGAAAAATACAACCTCCAACCTGTCAAAATTTGGAGGCCAGATTCAAAGTATTTTATTTTTTACGATTTTCGGATGCCGAAAATAGGGAAAATCATAAAAAATTCAAAACACTCGGAACGCCGAACCGCTTGTGGAATCCTCCTCTAAAATCATGGAATGAATTTAGGGACACAAAAATGGAAAAAGGCACGAGCCAATTTTGCTGGAAGTGCGGGACGATGCGGGGCGATGCGGCGTGGCGTGCACGCGGGCATGCCCCTGGGATGCCCACTGCCTGCCCAAGGCGTGCAGCAGCCAAGGCCAAGGCAGCCCCCCATGGGCAGGCAGCCAAGGCAAGGGCATGCAGCAGCCAAGGCCTGCAGCAGCCCCCCATGGGCACGCAGCCAAGGCATGGGCATGCAGCAGCCAAGGCCTGCAGCAGCCCCCCCATGGGCACGCAGCCAAGGCATGGGCATGCACAGCCAAGGCCAAGGCAGCCCCCCATGGGCACTCAGCAGGCAAGGCTTGGGCGAGCACGCAGCATCCAAGGCTTGGGCGAGCACGCAGCAGCCAAGGCCTGGGCGTGCATGCAGCAGCCAAGGCCGTGGCATGCTTGCGTGGGCGCGCTGGCATGCCCCTGGGCGCAGGCAGCAGGGCCCCTGGGGGCACGCAGGGTGCCTGAGGGGCAGTGGCAGCATGGCGAGGGCGTGGCATGCCCCGTGGGTGGGATGCCAAGGCCGTGGCATGCCCTTGGGACCCCTAGAAGGCCATGGCAGCATTTGGGGGGGGCTGCTGCTGCCAAGCCTAGATAGCCTCTTCGGACACCTCCAACTCTTCCCCCCTAAAGAGCGCTTAGGAAAAAATCTGCTCTGGCACGAGGAACATTGATTTGTTGAGGAGGAATAATGGGTCTTTTTTGGAGCAATTCTTGGAGTCTTGCCGTGATTTTTTGCACACATGCTAAGAAAAATACAAACCAACTCATTCCTTTCAAAATTTGGAGGCCAGATTCAACGTATTTTATTTTTATGATTTTCGGATGCCGAAAAATAGGGAAAATCATAAAAATTCAAAAACGCTCGGAACGCCGAACCGCTTGTTGGAATCCTCCTCTAAAATCATGGACTGAATTTAGGAACACTAAAATAGAAAAAGGCACGAGCCAATTTTGCCTGGAGTGCGGGACGATTGCGGGGCGATGCGGCGTGGCGTGCACGCGGCATGCTGCCAAGGCCAGGGCATGCAGCAGCCAAGGCAGCACCCATGGGCAGGCAGCCAAGGCCAGGGCATGGCCCCATGGGCAAGCAGCCAAGGCAAGGCACGCAGCCAAGGCCAAGGCAGCCCCCATGGCAGGCAGCCAAGGCCAAGGCATGCTTGCGTGCATGCTGCCATGGCCTTGCCAAGGCCATGGCAGCCCCATGGGCAGGCAGCCAAGGCCAAGGCACGCAGTCAAGGCCTTGGCATGCTTGTGTGGGCACGTTGGCATGCCCTTGGGACCCCTACAAGGCCATGGCAGCACTTGGGGGGGCTGCTGCTGCCAAGCCTAGATAGCCTCTTCGGACACCTCCAACTCTTCCCCCCCTAAAGAGCGCTTAGAAAAAATCCGCTCTGGCACGAGGAAACATTGATTTGTTGAGGAGAATAATGGGTCATTTTTTGAGCAATTCTTGGAGTCTTGCCCTGATTTTTGCACACATGCTAAGAAAAATGTAACCTTCAGCCTGTCAAAATTTGGAGGCTATATTCAACATATTTTATTTTTTATGATTTTTGAAGCCAGAAATATAGGAAAAATCATAAAAAAATCAAAACTGCTCGGAACGCCGAACCGCTTGTTGGAAACCTCCTCTAAAATCATGGACTGAATTTAGGAACACAAAAATGGAAAAAGGCACGAGCCAATTTCTCCGGAGTGCGGGACGATGCGGGGCGATGCGGCGTGGCGTGCATGCGGGCATGCCCCTGGGCACCTTGCCATGCCTAAGGCCTGCCACTTTGGGTCAAATAACCTCCTTTTCCAAAAAACCCTCATTTTTTGGGAAACCAGCCAAGGCCAAGGCATGCAGCAGCCAAGGCCTAGGCAGCCCCCCATGGGCACGCAGCCAAGGCCGAGGCAGCCCATGGGCATGCGGCAGCCAAGGCCAAGGCATGCAGCAGCCAAGGCCTAGGCAGCCCCCCATGGGCATGCAGCAGCCAAGGCCAAGGCATGCAAGCAGCCAAGGCCAAGGCATGCAGCAGCCAAGGCCTAGGCAGCCCCCCCATAGGCACGCAGCAGCCAA
>JAUAME010000104.1:2500-5000 GCA_030820535.1 Quercus parvula | reverse complement strand
GGAGCACGCGGGGTTGGGTGCCTAAGGGCTCGTCATGAGCATGCCTACCCGTGGCCAAGCTCAAGAGGGGTTGCCCGTGTGCATCGCCGAATACCTCCCAACTCTTCCCCCCCTAAAGAGCGCTTAGGAAAAAATCCGCTCTGGCACGAGGAAACATTGATTTGTTGAGGAGGAATAATGGGTCTTTTTTGGAGCAATTCTTGGAGTCTTGCCCTGATTTTTTGCACACATGCTAAGAAAAATACAACCTCCAACCTGTCAAAATTTGGAGGCCAGATTCAAAGTATTTTATTTTTTACGATTTTCGGATGCCGAAAAATAGGGAAAATCATAAAAAATTCAAAAACACTCGGAACGCCGAACCGCTTGTTGGAATCCTCCTCTAAAATCATGGAATGAATTTAGGGACACAAAAATGGAAAAAGGCACGAGCCAATTTTGCTGGAGTGCGGGACGATGCGGGGCGATGCGGCGTGGCGTGCACGCGGGCATGCCCCTGGGATGCCCACTGCCTGCCCAAGGCGTGCAGCAGCCAAGGCCAAGGCAGCCCCCCATGGGCAGGCAGCCAAGGCAAGGGCATGCAGCAGCCAAGGCCTGCAGCAGCCCCCCATGGGCACGCAGCCAAGGCATGGGCATGCAGCAGCCAAGGCCTGCAGCAGCCCCCCATGGGCACGCAGCCAAGGCATGGGCATGCAGCAGCCAAGGCCAAGGCAGCCCCCCATGGGCACTCAGCAGGCAAGGCTTGGGCGAGCACGCAGCATCCAAGGCTTGGGCGAGCACGCAGCAGCCAAGGCCTGGGCGTGCATGCAGCAGCCAAGGCCGTGGCATGCTTGCGTGGGCGCGCTGGCATGCCCCTGGGCGCAGGCAGCAGGGCCCCTGGGGGCACGCAGGGTGCCTGAGGGGCAGTGGCAGCATGGCGAGGGCGTGGCATGCCCCGTGGGTGGGATGCCAAGGCCGTGGCATGCCCTTGGGACCCCTAGAAGGCCATGGCAGCATTTGGGGGGGCTGCTGCTGCCAAGCCTAGATAGCCTCTTCGGACACCTCCAACTCTTCCCCCCCTAAAGAGCGCTTAGGAAAAAATCTGCTCTGGCACGAGGAAACATTGATTTGTTGAGGAGGAATAATGGGTCTTTTTTGGAGCAATTCTTGGAGTCTTGCCGTGATTTTTTGCACACATGCTAAGAAAAATACAACCTCCAACCTTTCAAAATTTGGAGGCCAGATTCAACGTATTTTATTTTTTATGATTTTCGGATGCCGAAAAATAGGGAAAATCATAAAAAATTCAAAAACGCTCGGAACGCCGAACCGCTTGTTGGAATCCTCCTCTAAAATCATGGACTGAATTTAGGAACACAAAAATAGAAAAAGGCACGAGCCAATTTTGCTGGAGTGCGGGACGATGCGGGGCGATGCGGCGTGGCGTGCACGCGGGCATGCTGCCAAGGCCAGGGCATGCAGCAGCCAAGGCAGCACCCATGGGCAGGCAGCCAAGGCCAGGGCATGGCCCCATGGGCAAGCAGCCAAGGCCAAGGCACGCAGCCAAGGCCAAGGCAGCCCCCATGGGCAGGCAGCCAAGGCCAAGGCATGCTTGCGTGCATGCTGCCATGGCCTTGCCAAGGCCATGGCAGCCCCCATGGGCAGGCAGCCAAGGCCAAGGCACGCAGTCAAGGCCTTGGCATGCTTGTGTGGGCACGTTGGCATGCCCTTGGGACCCCTACAAGGCCATGGCAGCACTTGGGGGGGCTGCTGCTGCCAAGCCTAGATAGCCTCTTCGGACACCTCCAACTCTTCCCCCCCTAAAGAGCGCTTAGGAAAAAATCCGCTCTGGCACGAGGAAACATTGATTTGTTGAGGAGGAATAATGGGTCATTTTTTGAGCAATTCTTGGAGTCTTGCCCTGATTTTTTGCACACATGCTAAGAAAAATGTAACCTTCAGCCTGTCAAAATTTGGAGGCTATATTCAACATATTTTATTTTTTATGATTTTTGGAAGCCAGAATATAGGAAAAATCATAAAAAAATCAAAACTGCTCGGAACGCCGAACCGCTTGTTGGAAACCTCCTCTAAAATCATGGACTGAATTTAGGAACACAAAAATGGAAAAAGGCACGAGCCAATTTCTCCGGAGTGCGGGACGATGCGGGGCGATGCGGCGTGGCGTGCATGCGGGCATGCCCCTGGGCACCTTGCCATGCCTAAGGCCTGCCACTTTGGGTCAAATAACCTCCTTTTCCAAAAAACCCTCATTTTTTGGGAAACCAGCCAAGGCCAAGGCATGCAGCAGCCAAGGCCTAGGCAGCCCCCCATGGGCACGCAGCCAAGGCCGAGGCAGCCCATGGGCATGCGGCAGCCAAGGCCAAGGCATGCAGCAGCCAAGGCCTAGGCAGCCCCCCATGGGCATGCAGCAGCCAAGGCCAAGGCATGCAGCAGCCAAGGCCAAGGCATGCAGCAGCCAAGGCCTAGGCAGCCCCCCATAGGCACGCAGCAGCCAAGG
>JAUAME010000103.1:35000-37500 GCA_030820535.1 Quercus parvula | reverse complement strand
AAGGTGCCCAGGGGCATGCCCGCATGCACGCCACGCCGCATCGCCCCGCATCGTCCCGCACTCCGGAGAAATTGGCTCGTGCCTTTTTCCATTTTTGTGTTCCTAAATTCAGTCCATGATTTTAGAGGAGGTTTCCAACAAGCGGTTCGGCGTTCCGAGCAGTTTTGATTTTTTTATGATTTTTCCTATATTCTGGCTTCCAAAAATCATAAAAAATAAAATATGTTGAATATAGCCTCCAAATTTTGACAGGCTGAAGGTTACATTTTTCTTAGCATGTGTGCAAAAAATCAGGGCAAGACTCCAAGAATTGCTCAAAAAATGACCCATTATTCCTCCTCAACAAATCAATGTTTCCTCGTGCCAGAGCGGATTTTTTCCTAAGCGCTCTTTAGGGGGGGAAGAGTTGGAGGTGTCCGAAGAGGCTATCTAGGCTTGGCAGCAGCAGCCCCCCCAAGTGCTGCCATGGCCTTGTAGGGGTCCCAAGGGCATGCCAACGTGCCCACACAAGCATGCCAAGGCCTTGACTGCGTGCCTTGGCCTTGGCTGCCTGCCCATGGGGGCTGCCATGGCCTTGGCAAGGCCATGGCAGCATGCACGCAAGCATGCCTTGGCCTTGGCTGCCTGCCCATGGGGGCTGCCTTGGCCTTGGCTGCGTGCCTTGGCCTTGGCTGCTTGCCCATGGGGCCATGCCCTGGCCTTGGCTGCCTGCCCATGGGTGCTGCCTTGGCTGCTGCATGCCCTGGCCTTGGCAGCATGCCCGCGTGCACGCCACGCCGCATCGCCCCGCATCGTCCCGCACTCCAGCAAAATTGGCTCGTGCCTTTTTCTATTTTTGTGTTCCTAAATTCAGTCCATGATTTTAGAGGAGGATTCCAACAAGCGGTTCGGCGTTCCGAGCGTTTTTGAATTTTTTATGATTTTCCCTATTTTTCGGCATCCGAAAATCATAAAAAATAAAATACGTTGAATCTGGCCTCCAAATTTTGAAAGGTTGGAGGTTGTATTTTTCTTAGCATGTGTGCAAAAAATCACGGCAAGACTCCAAGAATTGCTCCAAAAAAGACCCATTATTCCTCCTCAACAAATCAATGTTTCCTCGTGCCAGAGCAGATTTTTTCCTAAGCGCTCTTTAGGGGGGGAAGAGTTGGAGGTGTCCGAAGAGGCTATCTAGGCTTGGCAGCAGCAGCCCCCCCAAATGCTGCCATGGCCTTCTAGGGGTCCCAAGGGCATGCCACGGCCTTGGCATCCCACCCACGGGGCATGCCACGCCCTCGCCATGCTGCCACTGCCCCTCAGGCACCCTGCGTGCCCCCAGGGGCCCTGCTGCCTGCGCCCAGGGGCATGCCAGCGCGCCCACGCAAGCATGCCACGGCCTTGGCTGCTGCATGCACGCCCAGGCCTTGGCTGCTGCGTGCTCGCCCAAGCCTTGGATGCTGCGTGCTCGCCCAAGCCTTGCCTGCTGAGTGCCCATGGGGGGCTGCCTTGGCCTTGGCTGCTGCATGCCCATGCCTTGGCTGCGTGCCCATGGGGGGCTGCTGCAGGCCTTGGCTGCTGCATGCCCATGCCTTGGCTGCGTGCCCATGGGGGGCTGCTGCAGGCCTTGGCTGCTGCATGCCCTTGCCTTGGCTGCCTGCCCATGGGGGGCTGCCTTGGCCTTGGCTGCTGCACGCCTTGGGCAGGCAGTGGGCATCCCAGGGGCATGCCCGCGTGCACGCCACGCCGCATCGCCCCGCATCGTCCCGCACTCCAGCAAAATTGGCTCGTGCCTTTTTCCATTTTTGTGTCCCTAAATTCATTCCATGATTTTAGAGGAGGATTCCAACAAGCGGTTCGGCGTTCCGAGTGTTTTTGAATTTTTTATGATTTTCCCTATTTTTCGGCATCCGAAAATCGTAAAAAATAAAATACTTTGAATCTGGCCTCCAAATTTTGACAGGTTGGAGGTTGTATTTTTCTTAGCATGTGTGCAAAAAATCAGGGCAAGACTCCAAGAATTGCTCCAAAAAAGACCCATTATTCCTCCTCAACAAATCAATGTTTCCTCGTGCCAGAGCGGATTTTTTCCTAAGCGCTCTTTAGGGGGGGAAGAGTTGGGAGGTATTCGGCGATGCACACGGGCAACCCCTCTTGAGCTTGGCCACGGGTAGGCATGCTCATGACGAGCCCTTAGGCACCCAACCCCGCGTGCTCCACGGCGCGAGGTGGGCCCTAAATGCATCGCCGGGGTGGACCCAGGTTGGTATTTCACGTGTATGTGGTATAGCTGCGGCGCGCTCTTGCAACGCGGACGGTGTTAGTTTCACCCATTGCAACGCAGAGCAAGCCTAAGGTGATGACAAACGCATTGTGAAAGCCATCTCTGGTGCCACCTTTCCTCGAGGCCACACCTACTCGTGCCCAGTGGCGGGGGGTGAATGGTCTCAGTAGCCGTGTGGTGGGGGGGATGCATGCATTCTTGGTTTAGCTTGGGCACGCTATCGCAACGCGGACGGTGTTA
>JAUAME010000103.1:2500-5000 GCA_030820535.1 Quercus parvula | reverse complement strand
CAAGGTGCCCAGGGGCATGCCCGCATGCACGCCACGCCGCATCGCCCCGCATCGTCCCGCACTCCGGAGAAATTGGCTCGTGCCTTTTTCCATTTTTGTGTTCCTAAATTCAGTCCATGATTTTAGAGGAGGTTTCCAACAAGCGGTTCGGCGTTCCGAGCAGTTTTGATTTTTTTATGATTTTTCCTATATTCTGGCTTCCAAAAATCATAAAAAATAAAATATGTTGAATATAGCCTCCAAATTTTGACAGGCTGAAGGTTACATTTTTCTTAGCATGTGTGCAAAAAATCAGGGCAAGACTCCAAGAATTGCTCAAAAAATGACCCATTATTCCTCCTCAACAAATCAATGTTTCCTCGTGCCAGAGCGGATTTTTTCCTAAGCGCTCTTTAGGGGGGGAAGAGTTGGAGGTGTCCGAAGAGGCTATCTAGGCTTGGCAGCAGCAGCCCCCCCAAGTGCTGCCATGGCCTTGTAGGGGTCCCAAGGGCATGCCAACGTGCCCACACAAGCATGCCAAGGCCTTGACTGCGTGCCTTGGCCTTGGCTGCCTGCCCATGGGGGCTGCCATGGCCTTGGCAAGGCCATGGCAGCATGCACGCAAGCATGCCTTGGCCTTGGCTGCCTGCCCATGGGGGCTGCCTTGGCCTTGGCTGCGTGCCTTGGCCTTGGCTGCTTGCCCATGGGGCCATGCCCTGGCCTTGGCTGCCTGCCCATGGGTGCTGCCTTGGCTGCTGCATGCCCTGGCCTTGGCAGCATGCCCGCGTGCACGCCACGCCGCATCGCCCCGCATCGTCCCGCACTCCAGCAAAATTGGCTCGTGCCTTTTTCTATTTTTGTGTTCCTAAATTCAGTCCATGATTTTAGAGGAGGATTCCAACAAGCGGTTCGGCGTTCCGAGCGTTTTTGAATTTTTTATGATTTTCCCTATTTTTCGGCATCCGAAAATCATAAAAAATAAAATACGTTGAATCTGGCCTCCAAATTTTGAAAGGTTGGAGGTTGTATTTTTCTTAGCATGTGTGCAAAAAATCACGGCAAGACTCCAAGAATTGCTCCAAAAAAGACCCATTATTCCTCCTCAACAAATCAATGTTTCCTCGTGCCAGAGCAGATTTTTTCCTAAGCGCTCTTTAGGGGGGGAAGAGTTGGAGGTGTCCGAAGAGGCTATCTAGGCTTGGCAGCAGCAGCCCCCCCAAATGCTGCCATGGCCTTCTAGGGGTCCCAAGGGCATGCCACGGCCTTGGCATCCCACCCACGGGGCATGCCACGCCCTCGCCATGCTGCCACTGCCCCTCAGGCACCCTGCGTGCCCCCAGGGGCCCTGCTGCCTGCGCCCAGGGGCATGCCAGCGCGCCCACGCAAGCATGCCACGGCCTTGGCTGCTGCATGCACGCCCAGGCCTTGGCTGCTGCGTGCTCGCCCAAGCCTTGGATGCTGCGTGCTCGCCCAAGCCTTGCCTGCTGAGTGCCCATGGGGGGCTGCCTTGGCCTTGGCTGCTGCATGCCCATGCCTTGGCTGCGTGCCCATGGGGGGCTGCTGCAGGCCTTGGCTGCTGCATGCCCATGCCTTGGCTGCGTGCCCATGGGGGGCTGCTGCAGGCCTTGGCTGCTGCATGCCCTTGCCTTGGCTGCCTGCCCATGGGGGGCTGCCTTGGCCTTGGCTGCTGCACGCCTTGGGCAGGCAGTGGGCATCCCAGGGGCATGCCCGCGTGCACGCCACGCCGCATCGCCCCGCATCGTCCCGCACTCCAGCAAAATTGGCTCGTGCCTTTTTCCATTTTTGTGTCCCTAAATTCATTCCATGATTTTAGAGGAGGATTCCAACAAGCGGTTCGGCGTTCCGAGTGTTTTTGAATTTTTTATGATTTTCCCTATTTTTCGGCATCCGAAAATCGTAAAAAATAAAATACTTTGAATCTGGCCTCCAAATTTTGACAGGTTGGAGGTTGTATTTTTCTTAGCATGTGTGCAAAAAATCAGGGCAAGACTCCAAGAATTGCTCCAAAAAAGACCCATTATTCCTCCTCAACAAATCAATGTTTCCTCGTGCCAGAGCGGATTTTTTCCTAAGCGCTCTTTAGGGGGGGAAGAGTTGGGAGGTATTCGGCGATGCACACGGGCAACCCCTCTTGAGCTTGGCCACGGGTAGGCATGCTCATGACGAGCCCTTAGGCACCCAACCCCGCGTGCTCCACGGCGCGAGGTGGGCCCTAAATGCATCGCCGGGGTGGACCCAGGTTGGTATTTCACGTGTATGTGGTATAGCTGCGGCGCGCTCTTGCAACGCGGACGGTGTTAGTTTCACCCATTGCAACGCAGAGCAAGCCTAAGGTGATGACAAACGCATTGTGAAAGCCATCTCTGGTGCCACCTTTCCTCGAGGCCACACCTACTCGTGCCCAGTGGCGGGGGGTGAATGGTCTCAGTAGCCGTGTGGTGGGGGGGATGCATGCATTCTTGGTTTAGCTTGGGCACGCTATCGCAACGCGGACGGTGTT
>JAUAME010000102.1:0-42543 GCA_030820535.1 Quercus parvula | reverse complement strand
GGGTTCACAGGGTAGTGTTTTTATGTAGTTTATAAATACAACTAAAAATATCATATATAAAACAATGCTTGCATAAAGATGTGTGGAATCTTCTATGCAAGCCTTGAAAAACCCAATGAGTGGTTCCATTGTACAACCAGAAATATGTTCCAAGTTGTATTTCAAATAACTACAAGAGATATATATAAAATTTTAATCCCATAACCCAAAGTAACATGTATTGATTATAACTAAAACATGTGGAGTGGAACTTACTTATCCCGATTCCTTATTAAGGTGCTAGCAAGCCATCCAGTGCATAGTGTTTCCTTGAGATATGTTGGAGAGACTGTGCTGAAAAATGAAGGAAAATCACTTGATAGACAATAATATGGATGTCGGAATGAGCTTTAATATATACATTTACTCACACACATCATGTTTTCTCAACAAAATTTACTAATTGTTTACTGAATATTCATCATGCATGCATCTGTGTGTATTTCCACTTGTCAAATTATTAGGGATATAACTACTTGTGAGAATTTCTCATAAAAAATCTCACAAGTCATCCAGAGCACAGTGAGCCCTTGGGATATGTAAAAGAGAAAGCACCAGATATAAAGGAAGAATCACTAGATATATAAAGGTTACTTACACCACTGCATTGCTGTACACAATTCCGCCTTTCAATAAGCTTAATCTCTCTGGATTGTGGCCAATAGTTCGATCGTCAACTGCCTGCATGTACAGAGAGAACACAAAGCTAGAAGTTTTAGTCACAAAAGAGGAACTGACTTGGAAATATGGCAATACTTAACAAAAGAATAATGAGTAGTACTGACCACTGATCTGAGTTCACAAAGGTTTTAGCAATGAAAGCAACTTTTCTAGCAGGAATGGAGGTGTGTATGACTAAAAGAACTCTCTTATCAGTTAAGAAAACTCATTCGCATTGAAAACTAGATCAATTCATGAGACTTCCTGACACACTTATTGTCCAATGAAATCAAATAGCATAACTTATTGTTAGGAAGATGATATCTTGGAGACACTCAAATTGAGGAATTATTATAATATATAGGGACACCACTTTGACTAAAATGCTTAAACCTATGGACACCATCACACATGAATATCCCAACACTTATTATTTTTGGTAAGCAAGCAAAATTTTTTAGGAGGATTTCTTTCACTACTCTATACAACTACATTTACAAATACAAAATATAATATAATATTTGGGTTAGATTCAAGTTACACTTATTGCAACCCTTTTAATTTTACACCATTCAATTGAATTCGATAAAAATATTGATAATCCTACTATTGGATTACACATTTTCTTCATGCCATGCACACCAATATTTTTGTCAACATATACTATTATCAGTTTGTATTGAGTTTGGGAAAAAATAGTAATATCATTGTAATCATCCCCATGTATAAGTAATATTTATGTTGAGTTAGGGTAATTAACTTTGAATACCCTTAACACACTTTTTGAGATAACATATACTATCCAACCCATACACCCATTTTTCATACATATATTTTTAAGACCTAAGAAAACTAAAATTTGAACATTTTATGGATGAGACAATTCTTACCTCTGATTATCTTAATATTTTGTATGCATAAAGGGTATGAAAGGACAATGTTATTCAATGATGGGTTTGTCAAAATACTCATCCAAAATGAAAGTCATTGAGTAATATTATTTTAACAAAAGTTATACTGTTATACTAGATGTAACTAGCACATAAACCTATTACACATATCATGAAAATATAAAAGAATGAGTCGTGAAAGTTCCAGGATATAATGAAGACACCTTTTCTACGGTTGCATATATAAATCCATCTAGACCACTCTTGCTGAGTTGCTCTTTGCTGCAAAGGTAAACAAAGTCATGCCAATAAGAAGTTGTGACAGACTTAAAAAGAACTCAAAAGATTGTTTCAAGACTAGTTTTGTTTATAATTCATAATGTTGAATCTGCTAGGGGGAATTAGCATCAATCTCATAACATTTTTAAGCATATACAGTTGCAAAGGTCAAAAATTTTTTAATTTATTTTTAAATGAAATTATGGATGTCAATATGTGGAGCTAATCATGTTGTATTGTTATATAAGAATTTTTGAGCAGTGATATCAAATATTCAAGTTTGATGACTAGAGAGTAAAGGTACGCAGTTGTGAATTAGAATCATATTTGTACACAATAATTGAAGTTCTAAAATATAACCCAGAACCTGGCCCCATTAATCAAAAGTTTTGTAG
The DNA here is from genome assembly GCA_030820535.1 of Quercus parvula. Lineage (NCBI taxonomy): Eukaryota > Viridiplantae > Streptophyta > Magnoliopsida > Fagales > Fagaceae > Quercus > Quercus parvula. Next base: position 40,280 of record JAUAME010000102.1, on the reverse strand, counting down.
AGAGAAGTATTGACTTTAAATGTTTGCTTGTCCACTTTTAAATTCTAATAGAACCTCATGGCATTTCAAATTAAGAAGAATTTGAGTCAAACATATCCATAACCTTATAAAAGAGAAGGAAATTTAAAGATTTTCCCTATAATATGTTTAAAAAAAAAAAAAAATACTTATAAATGACTGGATATCTACAGACAATTTCCCTTCACTCTATTAAAAGATGTGCAGATAAAAGTGTTTAGCTTAATAACATATGATCATTTGGTCCTCAGGAGTACATACTTTACATTTCAGTCAAAATAGATAACATAAGTACAGCTTTATCTCACCCTTCTTGACTCTTCACCACTGCACTAGGACAGCTCTGGCAAGGATACATGCAAGTTAGACTTGCATAATTATCATGTACGCTTTGAAGGATTTATTTATCATGTACTGACGCACATAATGCTGCTCTCCATATACATTCACAAATATAAAGCCATGCATTCACAACTGAGAAAGCTATGTCCCATATAATAGCAGACACCTCATATTCCTGTTTGTAGCGCATGGAATTTCTAAAGAAGAAAGGTATAACAACCACAAAATTTCTTGTACAACTGTGCTCTTTCAGAATTTGTGATTGTAAAACCTTATGGTAGCCAAGGCAATACTTCAATAAGTGACATATGATTGTGTAATGGGGTTAAACAAGCAATTGCAAATTGCAAGTTCATAAAATAAGAGATGGCAGAACTTGCAGAGAGTTGATAGCTCCAAGAACAAGAAAACAAAAACTTACGTACACTCCCCATAATGCTCCATGTTGTGGATTGTCAACACTAATCTTGGCTTCTATAAAGTAAATATATTAATATTAATATCAAATATTTATATGAAAGAAAGGTAGGGAAAAAAATAAAAAGAAAGAAACTATTTAACGACATTGTTATCTGTCACAAACTTCAAATAGAAAATGCAACATAGTAGAAATAACAGAAGTAAAAACCTTGAGTGAAAGATAATGGTACATATCCCAGTAAAGCAGGGGTAAAGCTCCAGTCTGCCATTCATGGACATGAAGGATATCAGGTTGTGCTCCAGTCATCTGCTATGATGCATTATCTTGTTAGAATTGGAAGAACATGGTTTGAGATGTCACCAACTTAAAAAAATTCTCTATCGCACATTTTTCAAACTAGATGGGTAAAACAAGTAATTATCATCTCAAGCATAGAGTCAGTTAGGAAAACAAAATCAAGAAGAAAAATTCCTTTTACATTTCATTCACAGTTATAACAGTTTAAGCAGCTTTTAGCTTTAACACATTTTCTTCAATGTCTAAAAACATTCAAATGTAAGATACTAATCCTTTTATTGTTTCTACATCAGCAGGCCAACTTGATCTTTTAAATTAAAAAGCAGAATCAAATTAGAAGATACACCAAGTACTCATGCACAAACCTGCATCCATTCAAGGCTAGCACGACTAAAGAACAAATATGCCTCCAGCTCATTGTATGAACCCCCATATACATTTTTCCCCTTGAAGAACTGGTTGGATGGTTCAATGAATATTACTGAGATGCCTGAAACTACCCCATGAAATGCATTAGTTTGGATCCAATTTCCGTCATGATAAGAGTTATATGTAGTAACCAATTCCAAGTCTTCGATCTGCTGCTTCTGAATACATTCGTAGAAAGGGAGCATTATGTCCACTGTATGGCCACGCGATAAACATGCACGAGCAAGTCCAGTTACAACATCACCCAGACCACCAACTTTTGCTATTGGTGCCATTTCAGCTGTAATATGAATTATGTGCATGGGATCAGAATCCTTCTTTATGTCAACAGGAACTTCTGGGTTCACATCCCAAGAAGGGAAGTCCTTTTTCCAAAAAGGGATTTCATCACTAGGAGAAGGCCAGACAAGTTCTCCAATAGCAAAATCTGTTGAACTTTGGCTTTTTTCAGCAGCTACCTGCAATTAGGAGGAGAAATAATAGAATTGAAAGACCATGAAAAGTTTTAGTCAATATTATCTATGATCTGTATATACTAAATTCAATTGATGAACATAGCCCAAAAAAATACAGACGAAATTTTGATTAAGGTAAAAGGCCTAAGCACATATAGGTTGTATGTATATAAAGATGCCCCCAGCCACCAACAGTCGTTCACTTCATAAGACTAAGAGAATCAACAAACCCAACAAAGAATAAAAAGTCTCGAGTTGAAATAATATTTGAGTATGTAATGTAATGCTCCAAGGGCATCACCTTCAATAACAGAAAGTTGTAGAGTTCTAATGTCCTCAAATGCTCTATTGTTCTACTCATTCTCCTCATACCACGCAAAGAGGCACCACTTTTAAAGCTTACTCTGGCCTATCTTTCCCAACTAACACCAACAGCCAAGCTTAGTCTAAAAGTTCTTGGGGTTGGATATGGATCATCAATAAATTATTCAGGGTTAGGCACATGAATTCTTTTCCACCACTTTATTATATCCAAAATCATTCTCTATATTACTTTCTTAATTGATAAGTCCTTTTTTTTACTAATTTTACTAATGTTATTTTTGGTCTTCCTCTACCTTTACCGATCAATGCACTCAAATTTCCCAATGAATCCAGCAAAGTCCTACAACTAACCCACTGCCAAATCTTCAATGAATTTGGAATTTCAACAAAATTCTAAATTGAGTCTTTGCAATTTCAGGGTTTTGTTTCTATTGCATAGCCAGAAGGACTATAATGTTCTTCTGTCTATATTAACTAACCAAACCATATTTAAATTTTTAATGATATTCTCTTCTAAATTTCTACCAACCAACCCAAATTTGAACCTCAAAATATTGCATAGTGATGGTGCATCCAAATCATTCTGACCCCACTAATCCAACACTAGTTAACATGTAAATAAATAGGATATTTTTTGCTTTCCATAAAAAAAATAGACAAGACTAGTTTTTGCATAATTCACATAAAGGAAGTGACTAAGGCATAGAGAAACCTCTGATGATAGATGGGTCTGAGCAGAATGAAGAGCCTGAATCTTAAATTTGGAATAGCAAAACTTGAACTTGGTGTGGTTACTCAATTGCTGCTTCCTCTTTCCTACCACTGCACTCCTGGGACTTAACAAGATTGGAGAACAAAACTTGCACACAGTTGCACACTCCATGTTCACACTCTCCACTCCTCACTCTTCACTCTTTACTTACTATCAGTGATTACTCCAAGTAAAAAGCTGCAATAAGAACAACACAACTTCAGCTAAAACTCTCAGCTAAAATTATAAAACTTAAATACCCTTTAGTGAATACCAGCGTCTGAGCTTGGATCATGTGCTGGAGAGAATGATTATTAATTGTGACGATGGTTGACTTCTGTGCGTATTATTAATATTTTTTTATTTATTTATGGAAATTAGCTATTTAAAGTAGTTGTACTTTGAATCGGTAGTGTATCTTTTATATTAAATTGTACTTTTTTTTTCTTTTTATAGTTACAATTATGGTATCCGTATGGAATTATTTTTAGATTGTGTTTGACTACTTGAATTTGAATTTGGATTTGAATCTAATTTTAAAAGCGCTGGATTTGAAATACTTTAATTCCAAATCTATAGATATTGAAGTATCTCTTATGGATTTTTAAAATTCTATGAGTTTAGAAGTTATTTCGAATTCAAGAATTTTAAACGGATTTTAAAGTTTAAAATCATTGGTGGATTTATCAAATCCGAATCATTTATCCTTTGTAAAAAATCAATAAGGTAATTAGATTTTAATTATCCAAATTCAAATTCATGTGTTCAAATCTTGTCATCCAAACATACCATTAGAATCACAAATTTTACGTCAAAATTTAGACTATAAGCATATATTTATCATTTTCACATAAACCTACTCCTCTCCATCACACTATTTTTTCTATTACTTATAGTATGCCACGTCAGATCAGAATTTTGACAAAAGTTATAGCGCAACTAAGGATTAAAATTTCGGTGTAGTTTGTCTTTAACAATTTCTTACACAGTGGAAAATGAAACGAGAGTTTTGCAGCAACTAGCAAGGCAATAACTTTATGAGGCCAAAATTTTGTTTCTCGTGAGTCATCATTGTTCTGCTTTTATTTGGGGAATGTAAATAACAATTTATAGAGGAAACCAAACATGGTGTGGATTTGATATTAACTTTAAAAATTCAGTTTTTTTTATTATTTAATTTATTTTTATTATTATTCATGAGTCTTATTATACTTTTAATATTATTTATAGACCTTATTATACTATTTTAATTACCTTTTAATTTTACTTAAAATACTTTAAAAAAATATTTTTAAATTTTAGCTAAATATCTCAATCACTTATGGTAGAAAACAAAACAAAAACTGACCTGTCAAAGTTTGGCTGTATCGATGTATAATATTAGAGATTGACAATGTAGTTTTGGTTTGCACTTTCACAGCTGAGGATGCTCATTAGATATTCCCTGGATTCTGCATTTTGTTAGTAATGATTCCCTCACCTGCTGAGGATGCTCATTAAGGTCACCCTTGATTTTTGACCGCAGATGACGTACAGGTGCATCACAGGAAGGTCCTAGAGTATAACCTAGCAACGTGTAGGTGTTACATGTGTCTCACAATTGGTAAGTCCCACACAACTGGTGGGTCCCACTGTTTCACTAAGGAGTGAGACCTACCAGTTATGAGATACAGGTAACATATACCCGTTGCAGGGTATATTTTTCCCTAACGTAGACACAAAATTTATTTTAGAATGAGAAAAGTTACGTCCATAATGTTTTCATAATTATTTTTTCACAACAAATCTTAAGTAGTAAGTTATTATTAGTTGTTATAAGTGAGCTAAAAAGTAATTTAAATTATGAATTTAAAGTAGAATTAGTAACAACTTACCATCTATAATTTATTACAAAAATATTATAGACAAAACACTTTTCGGTTTATCACTTTTTTTTCGTTTAATCACTTTTTGTTTTATCATTTTTTTTCGTTTTAGCATAATAGCCCTATAAGAACTTTTTTTTTTTTTTTTGGGATTACTTTTTAAAACATTCAATATCATATTAACTACATTTTATTAAAATATTTTTTTTTTATCAACCAAGAGAGAGAAATGAGAAATGATTAAAAATAAAAATATATATAACTACATTTATCCATTTATAGTAGCTATTTTACAAATTTACACGTCATTAAATTAAATTAATTGATGCGAGTGATTTGGGTAAAATTGAGTTCTTTTTCTATGTTGCTACGCCTCATCTGGTTTTGCTGGGTTTTTTTTTTTTTTTCCTAATGCCTTTTCCTTATTTTGTGGCTTTTAGCAGTCATGTGGATTTGGATCCTGAGACATTGCACAATGTGATTACCACTTCCCTACACCAGATTATACTTGCTTATTTACAAAAGTAGGAGAATTTTTTTCACTTTTAAACCTTGCATTAGATGAACTGTTTGACTACTTTAGGTTAATAATAATAATAAGTAAAAACGTTTTATTATTGTTCTTATCATTATTATAGAACTATTATATATATATATATATATACACATCCCAAAATGGTATGCCAAAATAGGTCAATACTAAAATATTCCGTCACAAACCAGAATTGGCACTGAAACGGAATTCAGAACATTACTACAATTATCAAATTACATATTTAATAAAATAAAAAGAGAGACATTGAATGGGTTATGGGTTACTACTAACCAGTGTTATACATGATTCTGAAAGGAAAAAAACACACACGCTAGTGTTATACATTTGCTTGTATTATATGAAACGAGTTTACAAATCTAAATAAATTAAAAGAAAAAAAAAATCTATTGCAAAGGTAAGGATGATCAAATTGGAGCTCGAACACTAAAACCCATTGACAACTATGTCATCAATGTTCTATTAAAAAAAAAAAAAACCCACCAAAACCTCAGCATAGCAGCATCATTCTGCAACTCACAGCTGGAAGGCAGAAGGAAGGTCAAAATGAGCAGAAGAGAACATGCAGATACAAAAGCACCAAACACAATCAGCACTACAAAATGTTAGGTATAAATGCTAGGAAGGAGAGACCCAGCTATTGATCATAAAATTGAAATCTGTATGGGGGAAAAAAGTTGGGCAAGTCTCAAGAAAGATGGGTGAACCTGGGAAACACTGGCAAAGTTCAAGCTTCTTTCCTAGTTATCCTGTAATTGACAAAGAAAAACATATACAAAGGTCAGTTTGTAAAGCTATTATTACAGGGAAATATCTGAAACCTTAATACTGCAGTATTCATTATATTGTGCCATTATAAATTACAATTAAATTGCTAAATAAGTTACATGTAAAATGGTTGTTTTTATAAAAATAAAGATTCAACGTAGTTGAATGTACTTTGTGTTCATTTACATGAAGAGCAGTGCTACAATCTACAAGTACTAAAAGTTTTACTGCATTGAGCTTACAAACTAATGGGTCACCAATCATAAAAATCAATTCAAATATTCATTTATGAGGTGATTGAAACCCACCAATTACATTTATTGTCACATCAGTTTGTAAGTTTCATATAGTAAAGCTTGTAGTACCTTTAGCATTTTCCTTACAAGAAACCAAGGGAATATTGGAGGAAACAAATACTAGTGTCTGGGTTAGGAATGACTTGCAAGTAAGTATATTACATCCTAAATAAAACAGCCAGCTGGAGTTAACTAAATCCTTTTCTTGGACTAACACAAGTGTCATACCCACCAAATAAAAATATAGAAAACAAAATTTATACACATTTCATACCACAGTAGCAAACATATTATAAATTTCGATATAATTTGAACAAATAAGTTAAATATGCTCTATTTGGCAAAGTCACAACTGATTTTAAAGCCAAAAAACCCACATCCAATCTAAACCTGATTTGAACCAAGTCAGGCAAAAAGGAAATGTGAAGTTTTACAAGGTTTTTGATGGTAGTCTCACCTGAAGCAATAAATTCCCAACGCAGTTGTGATTTCATGAATGACGGATGTGGCAAAGTGCAAATACAGTACCACTGAGTCCAGTAAAAGAAGATGTCAGGCACAGAACAGAAAGATCATAAAATCACAATATTACATCTCTAATCAATAGTAAAATCTAGACAATATTCCCAAGTAGCCACTGCAGCAGTAAAGATCTAAATATGTTTTCTTTCCATATACTAAGCTCCACCTAGACCTATTTCAAGAAAATCATTGGATATATTGTAAAATGTGAAAAAATAAGTAATTTATGACAGTTGACCAAATGCATTTTTTTTTTTAAAGGGTAAAAGTCACCATACCTGAGAATGCACAGTAAAGAAGAAGGACCAACCTCTCATCAACTAAAGGGACTCTGCCACAAAAGATGAACAGAGGTTCATGAGTGAAATAGAACCACAAGCATTGAGAATAGAATGGTAACTCCATTATTCAGCACACAAAAATCAAATTACAACATACCCATCATTTAGTGTGGCTGTGAGTGCATTTGCAATGGCGAAAGGGAGATATAGTAGTGACTGCACAAAATAATAGAGATTGTGAATTGCAATTGCTTTTTTGAGGTTGTACTTTAACCCAAGGAGTCTAGACACATGACATCAACCACAATCCCATACCTAAGAAGCACAGACACAGACACAACACAACAATTCTTAAAAATTTAGAACAAGACATGGAAGGAAAGAGCAATTAATTAATAAAAATTATATATATTTATATATTATTGGACATATATTACGTATGCTCTAGGTTTTAAAAATAAATAACCATTGAAATGCAAATAAATTATATGATTTACTAACCCTTAAACAATGGTCTTAACAATAAATGATAATCACATTACAATTATAAGTTTATAGCCACTAAACAGTAAGCAGTAAACATATACAATAAACATCACTAAACAGTAAAAATAATAAACAATAACCAAAATTTTCTAATTTTATAACCATTAAAATAAGTGTTTAAACCCCATCGGACCTGTTTCCATCACTCAGAATTCTACAACACTCTAGTAAAAAAAAAAAACCCACAAAGGGAGCACAACAGGGGCAGGCAAGAGGAACTAACAGTTGCAGCAAAGCTTCTAGAAATCAGATCAAGCTGCCAGATGGGTTACCAATCTGACAGTGAGGGTTGCCAAGGAGGTGCAAATGGGCTGTTTGGTCCCCTATCTGATTGTGAAAGAGCAAATCAATGGCTAATGGTGCAACGCAGATTGAGAAAAAGAGAAATTTTTATTTTTATTTTATTTTAAGCCGTGTAGTCTATAAATCTACAATCATTATTGTGTCAAGGAAGCAAATCGGTGATCTTTTTTAATTTTTGTGTTCAGCCGTGTCACACTTGTGTCCCCTCCATGTTCGAAATTAAAAATAAATAATAAAAAATTATTATTTTGGGCCGGATACCTTACAGACATGCATACAGCCATGTCCCAGGCATGCCTGTGTCTGACATGACATGCAGACCTTTTTGTTATGTCTGTTCTTCCTACTTGGCAGTTAATTACATGACAGAAACTGACATGCCCTTTTTAATTCTCAAATTTCTAGTTTCCAGCAGAAAGGCTGGCCAAAGAAGCAACACTTATCTCATGTCAAGCTCTCAAGCAATAAAGCTGACTGATGTTAGAAGAAATGGCAACCATAACAACCAGTAGAGTAATACCAATTTCCCATTTTTTATTTTTCATGAAAATGGGACCTTATGTGCACCACTGAAAAGTAAAGGAAAACCCAACTTACCTTTGAATAAAATATTTAGCAAAAAAAGTATACTATTTTGAGTTTTCATTTTCAGCTTACTTTAAACATTTTTTTTTTTTTGATAAGTAGGCTTACTTTAAACATTTGAGTAGTTCAAAAACCAGTTATGGTGGAAAGAGACAGATAGGCAACATATTCAGAAACAACACAGCCAAAAAAAAAGCCATAACCATAACTGGTTTCAGTAGTTTGGTATGAGAAAGCAACATACTATGCACATATTAGTTTTCAAGCCCTTTGGTTCATCACACAAATGAGCGAGGATCATCCTTCCCTGCAAAAACAGATGTAGTTCAGCAACAATTCAATGATAAAGAATTTGATTGTCTAAAACAGTAGTGCTCAGTGGAAAAAATAAAAAACTTATACAGCAAAAGGCAGCTATAAGAAGGAAAAATCAAACATTGAGCAGACATTACAACACCAGAGAACAAGGCTAGAAAGTAAATGACCATGTATATGTGTAAATTATTTATTTATCCTATTTTTTGATATTGTCAATCACACGCTGTGGCTTCCAGAGGAAAATCTACAGGACAGCCCAAAATACAAGCCAGAGATACATTGTACCATGTTAGAATGCCACAAACCATAAAAACAAGCTTGATCTTTAAACACAACTTGATCTTTAAACACAACTAATTACGGCACCTTGCAGAGTAAATTATACACCATTAGGTTCTAAACCATTTGACTATAGTAAGCTCTTTCTACAGTTTATTACCAAAAATTTAGTATGAGAAAGATAAAAGGTTAACATAATCACATATCATGTAACCACAGCAATTCTCTAAGGACTTCATTTCTTTTTGATAAGTACTCTAAGGACTTTATCTCTAACCAATAACAAAACACCATGTATCTTGTGCAAGTCAACCTACAGTTCTTTGGCAATCTATAAAACTAATTATTGAATGCTGTAGTGACTACCATAGCAAATAAAGAAAAAAAATGCAATTACATGGACATAAAAATTATCAATTTGCAAATTAAGCAGTAACCAACCTGCAAAAAAGTCATCTACAAAGTTGCACCAAAACTACAACCTTATATTGGCACACAAAGGCTACCAAAATTACTATTACACTATTAAAAATTTTAATTATCATATTTCTAGAAAAATACAGCACAAGATGGTACACATTCTTGATGTAGCATCAGTTCTTAGTTATTTTGGAATCTAAATAGCTGCTTTCATACGATCATCTGTTGGTACACGTTCTTGATGCAGCATCAGTTCCTAGCTTTTTGGAAACTAAATCACTGCTTTCATATGATCATGTGCCACCCATAGCTACACAAATAAGATATAAAATGGCAAATATTGAAATCAAGCTGCACTATGATGCAGCTACTACCATAATCACAAAGCCTTGATCACCAGCTTTCAAACAGGGATCAACAAAACCTTGACTACCTTAATCAAAGCAGGATCCTCTCAGTTCCTCTCAACTTTCAAATGGGGATCAATAAACATTGCCAAATTTACAAAAAGCTCAAATATATCACTTATTTATAGCAGATTTATTTGTTAAGCCAAAGATACAGCACCAGAAAACATGTTCAAGTCAAATCCTGATTCTGTCCGAATCTATACCATCAATTTAATTTCCTATGCTGTCCATCATGCAACAAAAAAGGAAGTGCAATCTGGGTACAAAAGCACTCGCATTTTCTTTTTATGGGGTTAAATGGGTGAAGCCTAAGACAGTTGTAAGCTTCTGGTTTGTTGGCAAAGGAAGTGCAATCTGGGTATAAAAGTGAATTCTGGAAGGCTATTGCATTCTTTAGGTGTTGCTCTAGTATACTTCCTGCATGATAATGTTCTCATCTCTATAAATTGATCTTTTAATTATTAAACAGAAAATTCAAATTTACCTTAGCCCGTCACAAATAAGTAAAATATATTTGCTAGTGACCACAGAACAGCAAAACTAAAACTGAAAATCAAAAAAAAAAAATTAAAGAATACATAGTAACAGCAATTTTAATAAAAGCAATTCAATTCAGAGAAGGAAAAATAGAAAATTCCACTGAATGGGGTAGTCACACTAAAACACAAATATCTTACCACAAGAAAACCAAAGGCGAGTCCAGTTCCCAATACAACTAAATGCGGATAGTTCCCCATTATGTCAGATGGAGACAAATAGTCCCTGCATTTAAAATAATGCCAGTATGTAAACCCAAAAGCATGTTTTAAAGAAAAACATGTAGAAATAACATATAACAGGTTTGAATCATACCAAACTAGCACTCCTCCCAAGAGTACAGCAAAAGGGTAAAGCTGATGAGAAACAAGAAGAAAATAATATCACATCTCCTATGAGCAACGAAAAAAGATATGTATCCAATAGGTAGCAGTATTACCATTGCTAATGCCAGAAGCATGCTTCCTTTTCTTGCTTGAACTACCTTATAAACATTCTGTATGCTGCAATAAACACAAAACAAGGGAGATCTTAGCTGCCCTTTAGCAAACAACATCATTAAGTAAAACATGTGAGCTGACAGTAATGTTGTAGGTAAAAGCGTCAAATTCACTTCTTTTTTTTTATTTAGGTAATAAGACTTTTATTGAAAAAAATTGAACATCATGTTCACGATGGTGAACACTCTGAACAAGAAACAAATACAATATAATCAAGAACTAAAGGAAATAGAGACTAAGAATTCAGATAAAAATAAACAATTCATACACCCCCAAATATGAGCCCAATGAAACAGAGTACCCAAGAGGAGAGATTTTAGATGATCTAATGTTCTCTCCTTGTCTTCAAAAATGCGGGTATTGCATTCCTGACAAACTAACCACATTAAACATGTCAGGACCATATTCCAAATGGTTGAAAGATGCTTTCCAAACCAGTTTCTCCAGATAAAGAAAAAAGAGCTGACTGACCTCGGCATTACCCACTGGATCCTAAACACCACAAAAGCTTCACACCATATGGCATGAAAAAACTTACAATGAAGAAGAAGGTGATCCACTGATTCCCCATCACAGTAGCATAAACAACACTTATTAACCAGAGACTGACCTCTCTTAACAAGATTATCAATGGTGAGTATCCCATCATTAGTTGTTGTCCATGAGAAGAAAGACACCCGTTTAGGCACCTTTGCACTCCAAATGCACTCCCAAGGAAAAACACCATTGTTAGGACCAAATAACAGCTAATAAAAAGAGCGCACATCAAATACCCCAGACATAGTCAATCTCCAAACTAGGTGATCATCCCCCTCACCCCTCGGCATAGAGTACTAAATAAGCTCAAAAAAGGAATAAATAGTGGCTGCCTCCCAATCCTGAGGACCATGACGAAAAAGTAAATTCCAGCTCCTACCAAGTCAGAGACCTATGCTTCTTTAGATAGAGAGCAAGCAAACATAGCAGAAAAGAGTTCCTTCAAAGGAATAGGCCCACTCCATGGATCATGCCAAAAACTAACACAGCAACCCTCCCCCACATTATACAAAATTTGACTAAAGAACTTCTCTATTCCTTCCTTAATACTCCTCCACATCCCACACCCATGAGAACCTCTTACCCCTCTAGTGCACCAGCCTCCTCTTGCCTCACCATATTTGGCTGGCTGCTATAACCTGATGCCATAATCTATTACTTTCTTTCCCAAAACGCCACAACCACTTCCCAAGCAATGCCTTGTTAAACAACCCACTCCTCCTGATCCCCAAACCACCACACTCAATTGGCAAACAGACCATATCCCAAGCAACTAAAGGATATTTAAAAACATCCTCTGAGACCCCCCAAAGGAATTCCTTTGAATCCTTTCTATTCTAGCTGCCATAGCCTGAGACATAATAAACAAAGATAAAAAGTAGGTGGGAAGGCTTGAGAGAGTACTTTTTAACAAAGTAAACCTGCCACCTTTTTCCAAATAAAGTCGTTTCCAACCAGACAGCCTTTTCTCCATCTTTTCTATAATAGGATCCCATATCGACAAATCCTTATAATGTGCCCCAAGTGGCATGCCCAGATATCTCATAGGCAAAGTACCCACTTTGCAACAAAGGGTACGAGCCAAAGCATTCAAATTCCCAACATACAAGCCCGCAGCTGGTTGAAGTAAAGTGCATATTTTCAGATAAAAATGTATAATAATCTCTAATAAAAATATTTATGATATATAACAAAAATATATATATAAGCTCAAAATAATAACATAGTTTTCCTATTAGATCAAAAGGATAATGCACTTGTACAAAGTTTCTTAAGTTCAAAATATATTGTTAAAATTTCTTAAAATTTTATATATTAAATTTGAAAACAATTGACAATATATAATATGATAATAATATATTCATATAAAGTTTAAGCATAACATTTTTTAGAATCCTCTTATGATTTGTAAAAGTACATGATTGATAATAGTTATTATTTCTCTTATGCTTTATAAAAGTACATAACTTTGATAGTTACTATCAAAATGAAGTACACGATTCAATCTAAATATGTCCAAAAGGCAAAGAACAAGAAGCACAATAACAATAAATTCCTTGTTCATGTCTTTTTAATATAATATATACTTGATGTTTTTTTTTGTAGTATATGCTTAGTGTTATTATTATTATTATTTTTAATCTTTTTCATATTTGTAGTACAATACCTTAAGAATCATGTTTGCATAATAAATCAATGGTTCATGTCATTTACTTCAAGATCAAGCACTTAATTTTAAAGATTCATATCTTTTTTAGCAATAAAATAAAATAGTGCACCTAAACATGCTTTGTGCTTCAAAAAGAAACAGAAAAGTGCTTCTAAGTCACGCTTCATTAAGGGAGCTTTGCTTCAGCAAAATGAAGCACTTAAACCTCGGGGCTAAGAACTTTAAGCACTAAGCATGCCTAAGCCCACAACACAAGACACTATAACAGAAATCCTTTGAACTCTTTAACATCAACACTAATGGATACAGATACACATGCACAATTATTTTAAATAGAAACTTGCGTAAATTCACACTTGGTTGCAATATGTCTTGAAGGCCTTGCACAAATACACAGATATGCATACACATCCCATTGTGGAACAACTACACAGCAATTTGATATCATGGAAATGTCATTCCAATATCCATAGGTCAACATAACAGAAAGAAAGGAAAAACCAAAAAAAAAAAAAAAAAAAAAAGTGCTGAAACTTTAATCTATTTAAGCTTCCCTCAAGTCACTAGCCCTGCCTTCAACACCCACCTCAACATGGTTAAGGTAAAAACTTCGGGCATGGCTAGCTCCCACAGTGTGATGGGCAGCGTGTATTTAAACAGTATAAATGACGATCTCCATCATTTCACATCTAATCAGTTGGTCACTGAAACTTTAACCTTTAGTCACTTGCTAGCTTAAGATCCACACCATTTCCATTTGTGCCTTCTCTTTGCCCTTGTCTTTATTTCAATTCTCTCTCTTTTTTCTTTTTCTTTTTTTCAAAAAATAAGTCAAGGTTAAATTAATGTCATGTGCCTTCTTGTTTCTTTGTTATTCCTATCCTATCATAGAATGGGTAAGCACTTGAAGTTGCATATGAAACAATCCATCTAAAACGGTTTACATCATACGTTGAAAAAGTCATATAAGATGCGTCAAAAGTCAGAAAATCATGCAATTTAGGGTATGGAGTACATACTTGAAAGTGATTGTTGGTATAACAGCAAAAGCAATCATCAGAAACAACGCAGCTCTGGATGTGGGAATTTCTGGAGAAAATAAATAAATAAAACTGAAAACATTACATTTCAAACAATTGCAAAAGGGATTCAGGAGTTTATTCACAATTATCAAGCAGGGAAGAAAAAGTAGCGCAATGTAAAAGCGAGAAGGTGAAAAACAGGTAAACAGGAAGTATAAATTGCTAATTTAAGCAGTGGTTGAGCCTGAAAGATAGATAAGTATTATCAACTGAACATTATGAAATGCCTAGTACAAACTCTTCCTACAGAAGTACCACTTAAGTTACGGTGTCTTAAACAGAAAAAATAAATTCTGACTTACCAGCAAACAGCAGCCATATCAAAGAATAAACATATGAAAGAAAAATGCAGGGTGGAAACAGTACAAAATTGGGAAGGACACCCAGAAAAGTGATAAAATGAAAATAATGTTGAATTCGCATGCATATATTACCACATTAGGATCCAGAGATGAAATGCTCAAATCCTAAAAGCATTGAAATAAATGCCTTAATGAGAAGGTAGAATGTGCCATACCAACAAAGATGACCCTTCAACTACACAGAACCAATGTCAATAGAAGAGGAAAAAATGGAATGGAATGTAATGCATTTTCACTACAGTTTCCAGTGAAGGCCACATGAGAAAAATAAAATTAAATATTTTGGCCAACATATACTAATTACAGCACTTAGCAAGATAAAACCACCTAAATGACATTGCTTACAGGCATAGGGTAATTATGTATAAAAACTTCAAATATTACCCTGAATCCCATTCCCCCATGACCTCACCAAAAACTTTAAGAACACTGCTGTGATCTAAAAGACTTACAGATCATTTAATTCAGAGTCAATAAGAATGAGACGGCTAAAGGAGGACACAATCAAATACAAACAGAAACAGCATTCTGTGAACAAGCCCCAAATAAGATCTCTCATAATAACAACATTCTGCTGGGTCTGAATATTGTTAAACCATTAAAATATATTATGCATAACATTGAGCATAGTTTTCATATGGTTTTTCCAGATCCAAAATAATGTGTTGTAGGTTGTTGGCCTTAAAAAGAATAGTCTTACCATGAAGAAATGGTACCCAACTTAAGAAGGGTATAGACTTTCCAAACTGTTGAGCCCACCACTCAGCACCTGGAGAAGTTAAGAACTCTTAAGTATAAATCAAATGATTCACAGGCTCTATTTCTTAGCAGAGAAGTCTGAGATCTTCCAAACTTTCATGAAGCTCGGAAGCTTAATGAAGAACAAAATATATAAAGGCACCCGTAAAGAAAATTATATTGTATTGGATTTTACATGAAGTTTCAGAATATTGATTGAAAGTGCACAAAAGCACATTACTTAAAGAGGGGAGGGGGAGGGGGTGTGGAGGGGTTGAAGGCACATTGGTGGCAGGAGCATACCTACAATAGCTGTGAAGAAGTGAGTGAAATATATCAACATAAGACCCTCAGTAGGCCCATTGATAGCCGGAAGAATAAGGGTATTGGTGAAATAGCTGTATCAAATCAAATATCAATACTGCTGATAAAAAATCCAACAGTCAGTGGAATACTGGAATGTACATATTTGAACAATGACAAAACCTGTCCTGGAAAGCATAGTTTTAAATAATAATTTCAATAATTCAATTTTCAAAAGAAAAGATGGATGCATTGAAGTCAAGAAACACAAACAGAATGGTAATCATCATACAGGGACAAAGATGAAATAACAAGAAGGATTTTAATATATCTCCCCCCCCCCCCCCCAAAAAAAAAAAAAAAACCTCCAAAGCCCGCAGCTATGACCCCCAGAACATGGGAGCATGGAAGAAAATTATTAATTTATAGCATTCAAATGTATACAACAATGTTTTTCTTCTTATTGATAGAAATGTAAAAAAGAAAATATTATTATAGTTAGCAGATCCATAAAGATGGGAACTAACATAATGGATAACATGCATAAATAATGAAAGGGTATCAATAAGACAACTTACCTTTCCCATGTTGCGCCAATAAATGGAACAGCTGAAATTACCCAGAACCAGAAAGTATCTCCTCCACACATAGCAGTGCTCCCAAAAGCCAATGCTTCTAACTATATTTAAGAAAGAAAATGATAATGGTGATGTATTTCCAAGGGCTACAAAATGACAACCAAATATGATGATACATACCGCACAAGCAATAGCATCGCATCCTGCAATATATTGAAAAAGGCAAGAATATTATTTATCAATATTAACACTTAAACTATGGAAACAATGGAAAGAAAGACAATATACATGACAATGGTATATCACCATGGTCAAAAAGCTCCCCTAATGGACTGGAGGAATTTGTCCGTCTTGCTTGCTTCCCATCTACAGCATCAAAGGTCTAAATAAAAGTAGTGAAAGGTTAGAAAGAAAAGTGGTAAAAAGAATAATTAAAAAAAGGAAGGGGAAAGAGAAGGGCATGCCAATATGAGAATATTGATAAATAATCAGTATAAAAGACATTGCAAAGGGCATGGCAGAAATTCTATCTACTGATCAGGAATTGAGATTTAGAATGAGGGAAAAAATTAAATTGCAATAAAATTTCTATTCGCAGAGACCAAGGAAGCATGGATATGGAAAACTCTCCATAATGTTCACATGAGACACTTATTGGACATAGTTACCCCGAGGGCACAGCTCTTGCATGTCCATACAATCTGAACACAGGAGGTTAAAAAATTGGGGTGGAAAAAAGGATTTTAATATGTATCTAGTGAATACTTAGGAAAATCGACCTCTCTCTCTCTCTCTCTCTCTCTCTCTCTCTCTCTCTCTCTCATAGTTATCTTCCATTTCTGCATTGTCTTATTCCTTTGGTTCATCTCGCCTCTCTGTTCTTTTTTAATTTTCCAGATGTTGCTTCTCATAACAGCTTGATCCTACTCCAGCTCTTAGGACTGCATTGGTCCTTTGACAATCATTAGAAAATATGCTCAACTTAAATAATTTATTAATTAGAAGCCAAAACAGCTTGAAAATGGTTGCATTTTAGAAGCCCAAAAAAGATGGAAACTCACTTTTAATAGTTTATTGTTATTTTTTAAAACCTAAAACTATCATCAAATATACTTAAAAAATTATATTAATTAATTAATTTCCATCTCCCCACTGTATCATATACTAGTGTTTCTAAATTTGCCAGTAATTGTGTCCATATTATAGTTAACAGCAGCATACTAAAATTTCCACAATTACTACATATTTCAAACCATTCAATATACGATAATACCTAATGGAGACTAAAGCCTTACAACACAATCCCCAACATTCAACTTGTTAAAAAACAAGGGGTGTTCAAAAACCCAATCAACCCATCAAAACCATCCCACCTAACTCAACTCAAGAGCATCTGCTCGATTTAAACAGGGCATTTGGTTGAATTTGGGTTTTGAGATGAAAACACAACCGAATCAGTTCAGATGTCAGTTTTCATTCATCTAAATGAACCCAACCCAACCAATACAAACCCTATCAATACACATGGCACTATGTGATTGACTGCATAGATTTCCCCTTCCTTTTATTGACATGCATCCCCTATCCTCTCCCTTCCTCTCTCTCTCCCCCAGTCTATCCGTCTTCCTCAGTATCTCCCTCTCATAGCCTCTGCCTCAACAAAAGAAAATTTTGATTTGGGGACAATAAGTATGGCATGTCCAAGGTGGAGATCAATACACCACCCCCCCCCCCCCCCCCAACACACACATTGGTCTCCTAGACAAAGCCACCGCCACGGCCCCTCCTACAACATCGTTAGTTGATTCTCAGACAATGATGACCAAAACAATCGGTTACACTTCAGTTGGCTTCTCAAGTGGTCTTGGTTGGCATCAGTTTCCAATGTCGTTAAGTGTTAACTAGACATCTTCAGTTCAGGTGACTAAAATCCACTTAACTAGACATCTTCAGTTCAGGTGACTAAAATCCACAAGCCAATTCTCGACTTCAAGGTTGGCCAAATATATTCTTTTCTGCCATTCTATTTTCTCCTAAGTCATACTCTTTATTACTTTATAATTGACAAGTCCATTTTTACTACTTCTAATTTTATTATTGGTCTTCCTCTACCTTTTTTCATTTCCTCAACTTGAATCAACTCACTCTCTCATCAGTGCATTAATCACTCTCCTTTGAACATTACTAAACCACGTCAAGCAACTCTCCCTCATCTTTTTATCAACAAGGGTCATCCCTATCTTTAAGCAAAATTCCTAATTTCAAACCCTATAATTCCTTGTATTTCCAATTAACATTTTCAGTTCAGCATTTTATGAATACATTACTTCTTATCAGCCCAACAATCAATACCACAGAGAATAGCTTGTCTTATAAAAATTTTCCTTTAACTTAATAGGTCTTCTACAATCACTTTTTTTGATAAGTAAGAAGAGAATATTATTAATAAAAGAATAGCAAGAGAAGCACACATAGTTCACGGTAGTGAACAAAGGAAAAAAAGGAACAAAAAGACAAAAGCAGCCCCTAATCTATTCTAATAGATGAAAGAAAATCCAAAAGGGTAGAGCAATCCGAATAACCCCAACAATGACACTAATCAAAGAGGGTCCGTTGGCAATACTCTAATAGCTGAACCACAGTTTTCCTCTCATCCTCAAAAGACCACCAATTCTGTTCAATCCAAATAGTCCACATTAAACAACCTGGAACCAAATCCCAAATATTAGAGCTATGCTTCCCAAACCAATGATTCTAGCAAAATAATAAGTCCACAACTAAACCTGGCATGACCCATTCGATCCCAAAAACCGAAGCATATGAATCCACAAAGAATGAGCTATCGCACAAAAAAGTAACAGGTCATCCACAAACTCCGCATTGCAATAGCACAAACAACAACGATTCGCCAAAGGGCAACCACGAAGCATAAGATTATCCAAAGTTAGAATCTGACCATGGGTTGTTGTCCACATAAAAAAAGCCACCCTTTTAGGAACCTTAACTTTCCAAATTCCCTTCCAAGGGAAAGTGGAAGGAGCTGCATTTCGAATCTTATGATAAAAGGACTGAGTATCAAACTTCCCATTGCCATTAAGATCCCAACAAAGTCTATCATACCCTCCATCCCTAGGAATTCAGGTTTGGATGAAATGAAGAAAGG
Source organism: Quercus parvula (assembly GCA_030820535.1). Taxonomy (NCBI): domain Eukaryota; kingdom Viridiplantae; phylum Streptophyta; class Magnoliopsida; order Fagales; family Fagaceae; genus Quercus; species Quercus parvula. The sequence continues at coordinate 20,628 of JAUAME010000102.1, read as the reverse complement.
AGTAGGAAGCTGCCAACTCCCAACCATTGAAGTCCCTGTGAAAACTTAAACTCCACACTCTGTCATTATCACCCACGGGAGGGCTTAACACCTCAGAAATACAAGCCTCCTTATTAGCTGAACACAAAAATAACTGAGAATAAAGAATTTTGAGAGAAACATCACTAGTCCACTTATCATGCCAAAAAAGAATACAAAAACCATCCCCCACAACAAAAGAGAAATGCTTAGAGAAAGTTTCCCACCCCTCACTAATACTCCGCCATAACCCACAACCATGAGCCCTACTACAAGCTCCAGTGCACCAACCCCCTTTTCCTTCCCCATATTTCATGGCAATGACCCTTCGCCACAGATGCAAGGTTTCACGGCCATACCTCTAAAGCCATTTCCCTAATAGGGCCTGATTAAAAGGCGCCAACTTCCGAATTCCTAAACCACCCAACTCACGCGGTAAGCAAACCTTTTCCCAAGCCACCAATGGATATTTGAAACACTCAACTGATGAACCTCACAAATAAACTCACGTAGTAAGCAAACCTTCTACAATCACATAATAATCCTGATGCACTTGTCCACTTCATCCACCCTGCTCTTATCCAATGATTCACGTACTCTTCAATCTCTCATCTCTATGAATTATTAATCCAAGATATCAAAAACTCTCGCTCTTTGAAATCTCTTCACCATCAATCCTTACAACCCGTTCATCTATGCATCTACTTTTACTAAACTTACATTTGATGTACTATGTTTTGGTCCTACTTAATTGAAAGTCATTAGATTCTAGAGCGTGTTGATAAAGTAAGAACAACATAGCAATTACAATAAATTGAAAGCAAAACAACTACACAACCATAAAACTAAAATTATACATGAAAGTAAAAGACATAAGATTAATGAAATATTGGATAAGTAATTTAACTTTATTAATCTATTCAGGTGTCACAAAGAAGCATGCCTATATAAATAAAACACAAAAAAATGATTGGACTACACAGCTTGAATAAAATCCATATAGACCTGATAGAGAAAAAGAAGCAATCCATGGGCAAAATGAACCCATCTTGGAGGAGCCGAATCTAAGCGAGGCGAGTATATCTGAAACAAAAATATTTATATACAGGAGTCAGAGAAGTTAGAAGGAACACTAAACAATCTCGCTTCTCTTTATAAAGTTGGAAACATCTGAAAGAACAATCAGTGTGTTTGTAAACAACATATTTCATGCAACTCATCGTCTAACAAATTATATACCGAATTTTTTGTCAAATTACCAGAGAGCCAATTTAGGGCACAAAGCACATAAATGGAGGCTGCCACATGACTATTCAAGACAATTGGGCATTGGAAAATTCTTTACAAAGAACTTTGATGCGTGACAAACCAAAACAATGCAACAGGAAAATTAAAGAACATGAATAATAAAGATGGGTCTTGTTAATGAGGGTCCTAAGGGCACAGGTTAAAGACTAATAAATGCTCAATTATGAGCTGTAATGCACCCTTTTTAAAAAATAAAATATGCGTGCTAATGATTCATTGGCTTACATGCACAAATTCATTGTGGTTATATGTGCTTTTTTGGATATATGTGTAAAGTTTGACTTTATTTTTTGAAAAATGTATAATTTTTTTTTTAATAAAACATTAAATGCATCTTAACCACTACCCTTAGGACATTCGTTAACAAAATCCAATAAAGATTAAGGACCTAGGGGTCAGCACCTAGACCTGCTTTGAAAACTTATAGGAGTCAACATGTAGTGACGCAGAACGGAAAACATGAAACGACTAGATCTCATTCTAGCTAGATGCAAACTTTTAAATCCGTAAGGGTTTCCTTGAATCCACAAGGAAGAACTCAAGAATCCACCACAAATAAAGAAAAACTCAATTCTACTTGAAGCGGATTGCTATTTTCATTTTACAGGCTCCAAGCCAATTTAAGGCTCCAAAAAACTTATTTTAAAAGAAAAATATTCCTAAACATATCCTAATTGAAAGAGTGCCATAATAAGATTCTACTTTGACTGGGAAACTCTTAAAAACACATGAACTCAAGGAAATAAAGCTTTATAGCCTAAAATTAGGAAAATTGCATAAAAATTAACAAATGATAAAAATAAAACCCCATATATTGTCCTACATCATCTAGGTTTTGTTGAAGTTGACACCAAATCATTGGGACAATTTCAATAGAAATTTTATTCATCAAAATAATCCCCCCTTCATAGGAGTAGATTCTTGTGCTTATATAGACTACCAAACCCTAATTCTAACTAACATACGAAAACCTGATCCTAACTGACTGGGGAAATCCCAGTTATTATTATTATTATTATTATTATTATTATTATTGATAAATGACTTGGGAAATCCCAATTATTGAATTACAAACCTAATTGACTACTAATTAAATACAATTAGCTCCAAAGTTAAATAAAAATAATTTAAACAGGTAACTCTTTGAGCTTCCTGCATCAGTATTTCAACAAAAAAATTTATTCCAAGTAACATAGAGATTCAGTTATTACATAACATGATACAAAACCTGTGCATTTAGGGCACAAAGCACACCAACACTTGATTGTACCCACATCATGATGTGATATCACTTGAGGGTTCATTAAAATGTATCGATTTTATGATTTCAAATTGTATGGAGGTTTATTGTAATTTTTTAAAAGTCAAGTAAAGTGTAGTAAACCTAACCACAGGGAGGTAAATTTTAATTTGTACAAATTTTTAACATTTTGAAAAATAATAATAGCCTTTTGTTCTCAGAGAATTAGAACTATAAACAGGAGAATCTAACAAATATGAAAGTTAAAAACATGATAATAGAGAAACGCCCACTCACATAGCCAAGCAGTGCAGAAACGACTAAGCACATGAATCCGATAAGTGTTATCTGACAAAACATAAAGATTTTTCCATCAATGAATTGAACAGGCATGAACGTGTTACGTCAAAGTAAAAGTTACAAACGAATGCAACGATACAAAGAGAAAAAGAAGATTCCTATACCATGTTTGGACTGGCAAATGATCCCGAAATGCAATGCAACACCAAAGATCAAAGAAAAAGAGAAAAGAAGTCAGCATATCTAATCTCAATAAAAAATACTGGAAAATCTTATTACACACCCCCTTTTGAAATCATGTTTTAAAAACACAATTTTAACTAAAATCGCATTTTAAGAGGTTAATGTTTGTTGTACACATCCGTACACACAGCCTTGAAAATTGTGTGTTCAAGACACGATTTCAGTTATAATTTCAAAAAAAGGGAAATCGTGTCTTGAAAACATGATTTCACAATTGAACTAAAATTGTGTATTCAGCTAAGGTGGTGCACACACAGAGGTGTGAAATCAACAGCACTCGTTTTCAAAAACAAGATTTCTGTCCACGTGGAAATGGGTATACAGTGAGTGTGTGTAATAAGGAACTCGTTTTAAAAACACAATTTCGGTCCATGTGACAATGTGTATACAGTGAGAGTGTGTAATAAAAAGAAACTCGTTTAAAAAACACGATCTCAGTACATGTGGCAATGTGTATTCGGTGAGAGTGTGTGTAATAAGGAACTCATTTTAAAAACACGATTTAAGTCCACATGGCAATGTGTATTCAATGAGAGTGTGTAATAAGGAACTCGTTTTAAAAAAAACATGATTTCAGTCCATGTGACAATGTGTATACGGTGGTGAGCATGTAAACTATTACTACACCTTTTGAAATCGCATTTTGAAAACACGATTTCATAATTTTAACTGAGATCATGTTTTTAGAAAACACGATTTCAGTCCATGTGACAATGTGTGTACGGCGAGTGTGTAATAACGAGAGTGTGATAATCATTACTCAAAAAAAAATTGAACAAAATATAGTGTAGAAAAAAAGAAGAAGAGACATACGGCATCCAAAGGGGGAAGAAATGAACGAAGCGAGACCAAAAGGGTTGAAGCACATATTTGGCGACGTACGAGTGATCCACGCCGCTGTACTTGTACCTGTGAAGCGCTGCAACACCGTGTGCCCCTATGTATCCCATTTCCGCTAAACCTAAACACGTAAATGCAATCAGCACCAATATTTCTATTCGGATCATAATTTATTTGTACCAATTTTATATTATCTATATATGCATGCAACGGAATCAGATCATGCGTTTGATTTTGACGTACTGGTTTCTTCCATCAATCAATATCAAATCATATTTAATGCTCAAATTTTAAAAATAAAAAATAAAAAATTACCGGTTGCGGTGGTTCGGGCAGTCTGACTGTGGCGGCGGCTGGTGGCAGACTCTTCTCTCCCTTGCTCTTGCTCTCTGCCTTACTCACTTTCTCTCTCTCTCTCTCTGGAATTTGGCTTCTTCTTCTTTTTTCCCTAAAAAGTAAAAATGCTTGAATGAGTGCTTTATTTTTGGATCGAATAAAGTAGTGCTTTATGACGAAAGAGCCAGACGTGGTGATTTTTGCCAAAATCTATACTGTCCAAAAAAAAAATATTTTTTCTTTAATAAATGAAAACATTTCCAAGATATACAAAAACGAAAAGCCAACTAATTTAAGGGATTCTTCTTCTCAAAAAAAAAAAAAAAAACTAATTTAAGGCATTATTCAAGTAGTTTTATATATTTAGTAATTTAATTTCAAATTTTGACTATGTTTCAAACAAAATAACAAACAAAGGTATTTACTTTCTCATGTTATTGTAATTTAAATTAATTTGGTTTTGCTTATTTTATAAATCTATTTTTGTGTGTGAGAAAGAAAGATTAAGATCTTATGTCATTCCCTCTCGGAAAAAAAAAAAGATCTTATGTCATTAATATTATAGAAAATTGTTTGTTTTTTTGGATAAAATATTATAGAAAACTGTTAATCATTCAAGAAAGTATTATATAAGTATAAAGAAAATGTTTAATACATGCTTTATTATTATTATTATTATTATTATACTCGTGTTACACGGTATATAAATATAATGTATGTATTAGTTATGCTAACTCATAGAAAGAGAGGAGAATGACAAAAAGGAAACCCGACCCTAGTAAACCTTGGACGCGTGTGGTTTGTTGTGATGTTACATTACATTGTAATATTACATTATTGTAATTTTATATTAACGTAATCTCAATACAATAATACACATTACATTTTGTTGGCCAAGTTGGCTCATTAAAACATTCATGGCCATTACAAAGAAAATTGCAAACCATTTATTTTGATTGACTCCCTTGAACAAGTGAGTATAGTAGTGAAAACTATCGTGCATCCTTAATTGGCGCGATGGTCATTTCACAAGTATAAGTGCTTGTAAGGTATGTGAGCTCAAGACCCGGAGTTCAAGTCTCTAGGAGGAAATTTTACACACATATACATTTAGATTAAGCTATAGTAAAATTTCTATCTTGTATATATAAAAAAATTAAAAAAAAAAGAGTATAGCAACGAAGGACTAATCTCTCTCTTGATCCTTTCTCTCTTTGAGATTTTTTAGCAATGAAATTAGCGTACCTTGAAGGCTCTAGTAGTGAGCACCATCCTATTGGAGGTTTACTATCAAATGATGGAACCAAGGTTTTGAATTCCGTTTCGGAGGCATTCGAATTGGCTACGGAAAGAAATATTTCGGTATTAGTGTATTTTGCTACACTCTTTTAAGATTAAGCGCCAGATATATATATATATATATATATATATATATGTATGTATGTAAATGTTGTGTTATTATTATTGGTATCATTATTGTGAGAGAAATACATGTGAAGAGAGTTTCATAGTAATTTATTCAAATTAAATTAATATCCTAGAGTGAAGTGCTGAATAAAAAAAATAAAAAAATAAAAAAACAAAAGAACTAAAGAATTATCATTTATATTAAAGAATTTCCTTAAAAAAAAAGTTACATTAAAGAAAAATGTTATATCTATAATATTTTCACAACAAATTTTTTGTGGTAAGTTGTTATTTGTTGTTACAAGTGAGAAAAAAAGTAATTAAATTTGTGGATTCAAATTATAACTAATAACAATTTATTATTTATTATTTATTTTGAAAATATTGTAGATGTATAAAAGGAAATGAAGCAATTGTGGTATTCTAGTAAGTAAACAAGGTTTTAAGACTATATTTATAACTCGGAAACTTCCTGGAAGTTTCCTAATTTCCTATCAACTCATTTTCCAAAGTTCAATAAAACCTTTCACATAGGAATTGTTGTTGTTTTCACTCTTAAAGTTTTAATGTTTTACGTTCAACTCTATCAAAAATAAAGTTTTAATGTTTTATGATCCATTTTTCTCTCCCTCTCTCTAAAGTCAGAACTTGAAAGGGAAGGGCTTGTGTCCAATGGTAACTACCATTGGACACGTCAGGATATGGACACGTGTCTGCAATCCAACGGGTCCAGTGGCACACAAGCCGCACCAAACTTGGAAACCAAGGTTTTGAATTCCGTTTCGAAGGCATTCAAATTGGCTACGAAATTAAAGAAATACTTCGGTATCAGTGTATTCTGCTACACTGTTTTAGGATTAGGTGCTGGATGTATATATATAAATGTTGTCTTATTATTATTAGTATCATTATTGTGAGAGAAATACATGTGAAGAGAATTTCAAAGTAATTTATTCAAATTAAATTAATATCCTAGAGTGAAGTGCTGAATAAAAAATAAAAAATAAAAGAATTGAAGAATTATAAGTTATACTATAGAATTTTCTATAAAAAAAGTTATATTAAAGAAAAATGTTATGAAATTTTATGTGGTAAGTGTTTATTTGTTGTTATGAGTGGGAAAAAAAGTAATTTAAGTAGTGGATTCAAATTAAAACTAATAATAATTTATTAATTATGATTTGTTTTAAAAATATAGTAAACGTATAAAAAGAAATGAAGCAATTGTGGTATTCTAGTAAATAAACAAGATTTTAAGACTATATTTATAACCAGGAAACTTCCTGGAAGTTTCCTAATTTCCTATCAACTCATTTTCCAAAGTTCAATAAAACCTTTCACACATGAATTGTTGTTGTTTTCACTTTTAAAGTTTTAATGTTTTATGATCTCTCTCTCTCTCTGTCTCTCTCTCTCGTCAGAACTTGGAACTAGCAACTACTGTGAAACAACCACTTGTCTTGTCACAAACTACCATTATTATGAGCAACAATAAGCATACTTTTTTTGCACAATAAGCATATTAATTTAAGTATTAGTTACCATTTATATTAGCATAATCATTTAGCATTTAGAAGACTTTATGGTACTTTTTTTTTTGGGTTAGGTGAAATTATGTTAAGATTTTTTTTTTTTTGTTTTATTTTTTTATTTTATTCATGAGGTAGATTTAAAGTTTTGGTCTTGATATTGAGAGTTTTGTAGCTTGAGACTGAGTTTAGGAGTTTTGTGAGAGATTGGATACGTTTTGATAAAGCCAGAGATATAGACAATGAGAGCTTTAGAGTAAAAGCTCCAAATTAAAAATTTTGCTACTGCCAACAGTAGACTTCTTAATGTAAAATATTTTCTCTTAGAAAAAGTTTGCAATGTAAACTGTTTCGAGGAGATTGACATATTCTCCATTGTTTGGATGGAAGTATGCAATTGTTGAGAAATAACCATGTTGTTTAGCATGCAATGGAAAACTCCTATTCTCAACATATTTGTGGAACTCTATATAACCATAAAAACAACAATTTCCATGAATTTACACAAACAAAGAAACAACAGGAGCATTATCAGAATCACATTCTCTAATTTGATACCAAACCTGAGCATTATCAAACCTATCAAATCAATTCTGAGCAAAGGGTCTTGGAGGAATTTAGGTGGATCAATGATTGAAGGAGCAAGGCTTGCAATCTTAATTTTTTGGAGTGTTTAAAAGATCTGCTTTGTTGAGGGCCAAAGGTGGAGGAGCTATTTGTCAGGGTCCAAGTATTGAACATGGGATGCATCATGCTTTTGCAATAGCAAGCATACTCATATTTTAATACAAGTAAAAAAAGTCAGTAATTCGAAGTTAAATTCACAAGTATACCTGCAAATAAGAAACATCAATAACATTAAATGTATATGAAAAGTATTCTAAGTAAAATTTTTTTTTTGAGAGTTTCAATTTATGATATTCGTTTTTGATGATAATTTTTATCATTATACAATAACACTAATTAGAAAAGACTATCAAGAATAAAATCATGAGAGCCATAACATGAGCCAATAATTAATAAAGCATAGACTAAAGATTATCATACAGCACTAAAAGTGAAAATAAAAATACAATTTAGTTAAAATGGTCAAATCATGTGTTAAAAATACAATTTCATCCTCTCACAGAACAGTTGTGCACCGATAGGATAGCAATAATTGGCGTACAGCACATAACTCTTAGCAGCCTTTTTTTTCTTTCCTTTTTCTGAAAAAAAGGATAAAAGCTAGTATAAAGAAAGTGGGACAATAATTATTTGAATGTGTCGGTAAGTTGGTCCCTTTTGCCACGCTAAAAGACTAAAGAGAGCAATAATCATAGAGGCACCCATTTTGAAATTTAGGCTCACAACTTTTTATGCCAGTCATATCATAATTTTATTAAATATTTGTAAAAATGATACGCGGAAATTACAATCTTCCACTTCATAATTAAGGCAAAACTGTGCTATAAAAAGTTGTAATCATAAAAAGAACTCGCGCGAGCTTCCACTAAACACTAATCAGAAAGAATTGTTGACTTGACTCAAAAACAGAGAATGCTGAAGTCGTGGACACAAACACGCAGAAAAAGAACACAGTCCATTCCTTTATTTAACAGGCCATTTTCTAATCGGAATTAAATCCAGCTTTATTTCAAGAGGGTTTCGAGCATTACAATCAGTCAATCACTACTAAGATTTCAATTTCAAATCTGTAAGTCATCATTTCTCCAACATATTCATCAGTTTTGTTTATTTCCTTTCACTTCGTCCTTGAAATTAAAATTCCACATCAGATTGTTTTGTTCTTACTAATTTACTTTCCTTTTTATATATTTTTCTCTAGTTTTAATTTAATGTACTTTTTAAATTTATGTTATAGTTTAAGATTTACGAGTATATTTACATCAGTTTACATGAACACTCAAGGAACCTCATTGTCATCGTCATCTTCTTCTTCTTCTTCATCACCTTGACAGAGTTTTAGAAATTTTTTTGCAGGCCTTGTATTTGCTGCTTGGCTAAGGATTTACGTTTGACCCTTTCTGGACAACAAAGAAAGAACTTGAGGGAGGAAAATCAATTTTGTTAGAGCTCTTGAAAGAGTAAAAGAAGAAATCAAGGTTTGTTATCATCATTCTCTCAAAAAAACTATGCATCTTCAACGAGAAGTTTTTTTCTCTTCAGTTTTAATTGAATGTACCTTTTTCTAATTTTTATAATAGTTTGATATTTTCTAGTATATTTTTAAAGGTTTCCACGAGCAGGCAAGGAGCCTCAACATTGTCACCATCTTCTTCCATGACATCTCGGTGGAAATACGATGTGTTTCTTAGTTTTAGAGGTGAAGACACCCGTCAAAGTTTTACAGATCATTTATTGGCTGCTTTGAAACGGAAGAGCATTTTGACCTTTAAGGACGATGAAGGACTTGACAGAGGAAAATTTATTTCACCAGAGCTTTTGAAAGCAATAGAGGAGTCAAGGTTTGCTATTATTATTTTCTCTAAAAACTATGCCTTTTCCAGCTGGTGCTTAGATGAACTTGCAAAGATCATTAGATGTAGGGAAGAGAAAGGATTGACAATTTTGCCGATTTTTTATGATGTGGATCCATCTGAAGTACGAAATCAGACAGGAACTTTTGGACAAGCTTTTAATAAACATAAAGATAAAGAGAACATAAAAAAGGTAGAAACGTGGAGAGATGCTTTGAAGGAAGTGGCCAATATCTCTGGTTGGCATTTACAAAAGAGGTAATTTCCATGACAAATTTATTTCTATTGATATATAAGCCATAGTAATTCTTTCATAAACTATATAAATAGCTATTATAATGTTTCATGATATGAATGGATTGAAATATTACATATACTAGTTAAAATTCTGTTGTATTTTGGGAGGTGTTGATACTTGATACCATTACAAATAGACCGTGAGCCTTTTTTTTTCTTTTTTTCTTTTTTTAAGAAGATCACCTTTGAAATGATTAAGAAGGACCTAATTGATTGAAGAACATAACTTTCTATGAATAATAAATTTATTGATGTTGTGTTAAACTCTTATGTGTGTGTATTTTAAAAAAAGAGGGTAATTATCCCACATAAATCTAATTATATTATTTATCATCTTCAATATATGTAATTTTTAGAAGAATTACAATTTACATTTTGGTTGCTGCCCATTACATAATTTAGTCTATAAATTTCCAATTATATTAAAAAAAATTTCTCTTACGAAAACAAATTTATACCTCAATTTACTCTCTCTTCTTCTTACTCCTCCAATATGTACTGATTGTATTCCAAACAATAAATAAAAATAAAATAAATATGCCTTAAAATCAATTGGAGAAGTTTCTAATGATATTGAATTGGTCAATTAATCTGCTTTGTATAGCCAACAATGTTCTACATGTTGAATCGGGAATTAAAAGCACAGTCCAAAGAAAATCGCAAATTTTCAAAGTAAAAAAAAAAAAAAATCAATCTCTCGTGTGACTAACTCACCAACTTGACTTATCAAAAAAAAAAAAAAAACTCACCAACTTGAAGAAGATTGTTGGCTGCAAAGTTTTTCATTTCATCAACAATGAAGATCAAGAAACACTTGGTCACAAAACCTTAAGGCACAAAGACGTAGTAGCTTCTTTCAGAGAGAATAAAGCACTTGGTCACTTTTGCATGTGTTTTTCATGTATTTTCTTATGTGACAGCCTTTAAAATAAGCCTCATATATGTCTAGGGTTGTGAGAAAAAAAACCCTACACATACATGTCAGCATGGGTTGAAAATCAGATCTAGAAATTCTAATTTTGTAGATCTCGATAGATATTTCTGTCGAGCTTTTGTCCAACTTCTGTCGAGATTCATCATTAAACCTTGATAGATATATTTGTCGAGTTACCTGTAAAGCTTTAATGAACATCACTTCTTTACTTGTATCTTGGATAGATTTACATGACTTCAATACTAAACTTGAACTCTTGTTCCTTGAAGTACTAAACTCATTCTAGATCTACCAAATTACAAGTAAAGTGTGTTTTATCAAAGGATTAGCCAATTTACATAACATATGTCTCTAACAATTCTTACATATGTCCTAACAAAAATGTTTTCCTATTTTTAAGTGTTAGTTTGCATGTAAAATGTGATTAAACTTGTAAAAAAAATTTCATTGGTTGTAAATCTTTTATAAAAAGTTGTAAAATGTTTTATTTTTAAAAACTTGGTAAAACATTTTACAAAAACACATAGTGACTTCTTCTGTCCCATTTGGTGGCTAGGTCACCAGTCTGGTGCTTGGAATTGCTGTGCCAACGACTTGTGCTGGCGGTTCGGTGGGTGAAGACGATATTCCAACAACCTGTGCCACTAGTCCGATAACTAGAGACACTTCATTTAACAATTCCATTAACCTAGCCCCTAAGACTTTTAGCCAATCGAACTCAAATTTTGGAGACATTTTAACACTTTATAACTCAAAGTGATGCTTTAATGAGCCAAATTTGTCTTCTGCCAAGTTATAGATTGTATTAAGTTTAAAATGGACATGTTAGTTGTTTTCAGAAAGATGTAGTTTTGGCTCAATCATTGTTTGGGTTAAATAAAATCCTTGAAGCGCGTTTAACCTATTTATTCATAAACCAATTGTTTACATAATTTTGAAGAACTAGAACGGGTAGTAGTTTATAATCGATATTAATCCACCGATATATAAATTCAAAGAATACCTTCACTTAAAAGAAGTAAAAACAAACCTAATTGTAGTATTCTATTTTTTTTTTTTCTCTTCAATAATGAAAATCACATGCCTTAATTTGGGCTTGACTTAGGAGGAAGAAGATAGGTTTTGTGTTGGCACAAAGGCTAAAATATTCTAATTCTTTTTCTTGCTTTTTTTAGAGATCATTACATTCTCTTCACTCATGCTACATGAAATTAGAAAACATTTTCAGTTTTTTGGCTATCTACACTGCTAATTAAATTTGTGTAAGCCATTGATAGTAATATTTTGGAAGAAAATTATTCAACATTCTTTGAGTATGGTGAATTTAAATAGTGGATTCTATCCTGAATTTAAATAGTGAGATCCAACATTTATCTGAAAGAAGGAGTACAATGTTATTATATTCTAGGAGTATTGCATAATTCCCCTTGGAACAAAAATGGTCAGTGTTCTACTTTATGCACCTATTATATTATACTATGTATTCTTGCCCACCCATCCTTTTTAAGCTTTGTTGCTTTAGAAAGGAAAAAATAGACATGCAACAAGATGTAGTTGGTGTAGTATAAAGTGGAACACTTAATAGGATGTTAGAGCAAATCATCCTTAGTTTGAACGTCGTACAACTGGCAATTTAGGATGAAAGATTTTTATTCTTTTGTTCTCAAGCAACCTCAAAAGGTCATGAACTTTTATATTTAGCATGTTTAACTTTAAACATTCCAATGAAGTTACTCTCAGCGATCAAGCATGAAATAAGACACCTAATTTTTATTTTGGTCAAGCAATGTATCTCTAACCCAAATTGATTTTGGATTTGGCGGGTTAATATCATTGCTAAGCTAAGAAATGGTAGTGGTTGAGCACTTTTCTCTCCCTCTTTTGCTAATTTTCATATTTTTTTGGTTTCATGATTGGGAAGACCCACATGTCTTGCGCAAGAATGATAATTGTATGCTTTATAAGTAATTAATTAAAAAAACTATATGGATCTGTTATAAATATATACAACAAAAACTATAGCTCCCAATCCGTTCATTTCACTTATAAATTTCTTCTCTGGGTAGTTTTATTCACGTTGCTTTGACTTAATAAACTCATATTTGCTTGCCAAAGAGTATCACTACCTAATATTCTTCTTCCTCCCCAATGGCTTTATGATAGATTTGTAACATCATGTAATTGTTGTTCTATCTTCTCCACAGGCATGAGGCAGAATTTATCGAGCACCTTGTGGGAGTTATTTCGCATAAGTTAAAAAATCCAAAATCCTCAAGCTTTACCAAAGACTTGGTAGGAATAAATTCTTCAGTGGAGAAATTGTTCACTTCGCATTTTGGTCTCATGAACAACACTTGTATGATAGGGATTTGTGGCATGGGGGGGCTGGGAAAGACAACTCTTGCTAGAGTTGTTTATGATAGGTTCTCTAAACATTTTGAAGGTTCTAGCTTTATTGTTAATATTAGGGAAGTTTCAGAAAGAGGTGATTTGATTTCACTACAACGACAACTTCTTGAAGAAATTTTGGAGGAAAGAAATATCAAGATATGGAATGTTGATCATGCAGTTGACATGATCAAGAATAGGCTATGTCGTAAAAAAGTTCTACTTGTTCTTGATGATGTTAATCAATTAGACCAATTAGAAAAGTTGGCAGGAGCGGATAGTTGGTTTGGATTGGGTAGTTGGATCATTATAACAACTAGAAATAGACATTTGTTGGTCCAACATGATGTGCATAACATATATGAGCCTAATGTATTGAATAGAGAGGATGCTTTAAAACTTTTTTGTTTGAAAGCCTTTAAAAATGAAAACCCCAAAGAAGGTTATAAGCAACTCTCCCAAGATATTGTGCACTATGCTAATGGCCTTCCATTAGCTCTTGTTACTTTGGGTTCCTTTTTGTATGGAAGAACAATGGAACAATGGCAAAGTGCATTGGTCAATTTTAAAAGAATTCCTCATGAAAATATATTTCATATTCTTAAAATAAGTTATGATGGACTAGATGAAGTGTCAAAGGAGATATTTTTGGATATTGCATGTTTATTTAGAGGGAAGATGGAAGAGCGAGTAATAGAGATATTAAAGTATTGTGGTTTTGATGCGAGAATCGTTATAGAGGTTTTGGTGGAAAAATCTCTCATAACTAGAGAAAACAAGATATTGTGGATGCATGATCTATTACAAGAAATGGGTAGAGAAATTGTCCATCGTGAATCACATAAAGAGCTTGGAAAGCGTAGCAGATTGTGGTTTTATAAAGATTTGCTTCAACTATTGACAAAAGATATGGTAAGAACAGTGACAAAGCTAGAATTCATTTTCAGCAACCAAGATTAAGTAGGTATTACAATAATAATAATAATTTTGTTCTTCATTGTTCTTTTAAAAAAATTATCCAATAGAAAATAAGCATTTAAAATTTGCATGGAAAACTGAGTTGATATTTTTATCTCCTTTGACACAATATAAAACTTGAGTATTCAATTATTCTTATCTTTTGTTGAATAATTAATTTACCTATCCTTTGCTTTTGATTCTTAGGCAACGGCAGCACTTCAAGCCATAGTCCTAAATCATTATGCATGGAAAAGACAAGACTGGAACTTTGAAACCTTTCCTGAAGCTTTTTCAAAGATGTGTAATCTTAAATTGCTTATAATTCAAGGTATGCACATTCCCATTGGCCTCAATCATGTTTCTAACAGCCTAAGATTTCTTGAATGGATTGGGTATCCTTCAGAATGTTTGCCATCCAGTTTCCAACCAAAAGAGCTTCTGGAACTTTGTTTACGTGCTAGCAAAATGAAATATCTATGGAAAGGAGTAAAGGTAATTTTGTTTTATTCTTTTAACTATTTTTCTATTATTTAGTATTTTTCTTTTCTTAGGAGTGGCTACACTTTTGCGTAATTGAGTTTCCTCCTTTCATTTCCTCAATTTAAAAAAAAAAAATTATCTTATTAAAATAGAAATACTCTATTTAATGGATTTTTTTTTTTTTTTTGGGTTGAACAGTATTTGGACAATTTGAAATGCATGGATCTTAAATATTCCAACGAACTTATTAAGACACCTGACTTCAGAGGAGTTCCAAGACTAGAGAGATTAAATCTTAGTTGGTGCAATAAATTGGTTGAGATCCACCCATCTATTCGGCAACTCAGTAGGCTTATTGTTTTAGATCTAGAATACTGTTTCTCTCTTACTGATCTTCCCAGCATGTCTAGTGAAATGGAGTCACTTAAAATTCTTAACCTCTGCGGTTGCTCAAAAATCACGAAGATTCCGGAATTTATGGGAATAATGAGAAGCCTATCAGAACTTCATTTGGATAAGACTGCTATTTTAACACTACCCTCATCAATCGAGCGTTTGACTGCCCTTACTTTATTGAGTCTAAGGGATTGTCAATATCTCCTGTGTCTTCCACATAACAAGGATAGTTTGAAGTCACTTGAAAAACTTGTTGTTATCGGATGCACAATGCCTGACGTGCCAGAGCACCTTCGGAAGTGTTTGGAACATGATTTTAGTCCAACTGCATCCCCAACATTTGGTTTGTCATCCATTCTTTTGGAACTAAAGAGATTACTGGTAATTTTGTTTTGTTTTGTTTTTTTTTCTTTTTACCGTCTTTCTATTATTTAGCATCCTTCTTTTCTTAGGAGTGGCTACACTCTGCGTATTTGAGTTTCCTCCTTTATCTTATTAAAATATAAATTCTCTATTTAATGCAAGGATTTTTTTTTTTGAACAGAATTTTTGTCTGCTAGATTTCGATAAGCCAGCCTCCCATTCCCAAAAGTGGCATACTTTGATAGAGCCCTCCTCAATTATTGGGAAACAACCTATGCTTGAAGAATGGTACCTGAAAGTGTACAATGAACATATGTTGGACCGGATAGGATTGGGTAGTCAAAACATCATGACAACTACAAATGAACATTTGTTAGTCAAACATGGTGTGCATAAAACATATATGAATGCTGAAGATTGTTATTCCCTAGAACCGTCACCAGCATTGCACAGGCAGAGCAGTTTGTCACAACCCTGGTCGCAGTGGCCTCAATATAATGAGAGCAGCGTTGGAGTGACATTTACAATATTGAATCGTTATCTACAGGTAATCTCTTCTCCTCTCTCTCTCTCTAATTGATAAATGAAGTATCAAGTTTTTTTCTTCGGTACAGGGACTCCGTTTTCCAAAAAATGGATATGAAACTTCTATCGAAAGGAAAGAGAATGGATTTGGAATTGCATTTCAGATAATTATTCCTGGATATGAAATTCCATGGTGGATAACTCATCAAAGGTCAGGGAACTCAATAAGCTTAGGGCTGCCTCCAAATTGGTGTAATAGTAAGTGGATGGGATTCGCACTCTGCGCTTCTTTGGATGCATCATATTCACATATTTCTGTTGAAGAGTTTGACCTTGGTGAAACATTTGGTCTTAAAGCTCGTGTGATAGCCCTTGGTGATACGCCTCACTGTTATTATGCCACTGAAATTTCCTGTAGCACAAAACTTGTTGCAAGGCACATTTGGCTATTATATTTGCCTCGTGATGATTGGTTTGCTACTTCTTGGAGTGGTGAATTCAATCAGATTGAGGTTGTATTTGAGAGCTCTAGGCCAGGCTTGTATGTGCGGAAATGTGGGCTCAGTTTGGTATATAAGCAAGATGTGGAAATGTTCACCCAAACAATATGCAGCAGTAACCGCATTACTTTTGAGGGTTGTGATGGTTCCCATGATGAATTTGACAATTTATGGAGAAACTGTGATGACTATAACGATAAGGAACCTAGTGCAATTTGCAGCTCTTCTGAGGCAATTGAAAGTTACATCTCTTCAGACAATGGTAATGATCTTATTAAACATCCTTATGTTACATGCATGCCAAATCCTATTTTATTTTATGTTCTTTCTAGTTGTTCAGCTGGGTTATTCGCTAGCAAGTCAGTCGATTCATTTATCTTTTTATTCTCTCCGCTGACCACGTGCAAGCAATTATCCAATCATCCTATATTTTCTGTGTTCCTAAAAATTAACTTTAGATTCTCCCGCATGAATTCATTGCAAATTGTCTAGGCCTCTACATCACCATCACTTACAAGAAGCTTAATAACTAGTAAACCTTATTAGCCAAGTTGAGAATATTATCTGCATAAGAAACACGTTCTCAAGCTTCATTTGTTACATTGCTTCATTGCTCTAAGGATTTTGCTAAGTTAAATGCATGGTCCAGTCCTAGTTTGGCATCCTATTTGTAAGTGGACGAGTATTATGTTAAATTTTCATATTCACCTCAGGCTGGCAGCTGGTTAAGTGCAACTAATTGATGCATTCTAGCCCTGACTGAAAATGGTCACGGGCCATGTACAACATGTGCCTAATTCAAATTGAGAGCTGTTAAGCTATTTAGACTCAGTGAGGGCTAGTTGGCATTCTGTAGACAAGAAGTAGTTAAATTTTTGGAAGTTGAACTATTCTGTTGTCTTATTCCATATATAATGCTTTTTTTTGATAAGCATGGTAGGTGTTTGTGAAATACGTCCAAATAATGTTTTGTTTTGCAGGTAAACAAATTTTATACCCAAGCAACATTAGTGTAAGCCATCAAAAAAATTGTTACTGTCCAGCCCGGGCTCCACTGAAAACAATATTCACTACTCATGAGAATTTTGGAAGAAGGTTTTGGAGTTGTGGCAAAATCAAGCAAAATGTAAATTGCGGGTTCTTTGAATGGGAAGATCCAGAAATGTGTTCCCATGAACGAAGAGTAATATGTGAACTACAAGAACGCCTGGAGAAGATTGATAAGGATAAAGTTGATCAAGATGAGTTAGTTATGCTCCGTGAAGAAAACAAAAACTTGAGGATTGCTTTGTTGTTTTTTGGGATTGCTTTGTTGTTTTCTTGGATTGCCATTGTAATCTACCTATATTATATCTAATTATATCTAAAAGCTGAAACTTTAGCATTTAGTATTGCTAAGTTCCTATTGTGCCATCTCATTGCCATATTATTGGCAACATAATTATTATCTTTCTTATTTATTTTTTATTCCTTTTTTTTTTTTACAAAAAATATATATAAGTAGATTATTGACTTTACACATTCATCTTAGACAGTTTTAACATTACATATAATTTTGTTTCTACATATTCATCTACTTTAATTTAGAATTTATTTTTTATTCTTATTTTTTTACATAAATATATAAATAGATTATTGACTTTTTTTTTAGAGAGTTTCAACCTATGCCCTCCGTTCTTGATAATAGCTCTTTATCATCAGACTAAGACACCAATCAGTTTTTGATGTAGGAGGAGATTAAACCCTAGATCTCTTATACAACTATTAGAAACTTTACTAGTTGAACATTACATATAATTTTGCCCTTACATATTTATCACTTTAATTTAGATGTTTATAACTAAATTATAAAATTAATGAAAAATTTAGGGTCTGTTTGGAATTTGCTTATTTTGTTGAAACTGAAAACTTTTTACTGAAAATATTGTAGATAAAGGTAAAAGTTAACTAAAATAATACAATGAGACCCATGAATAGTATCAAAAAGTACAATGAGACCCATGAATAGTATCAAAAATAAGTTGAATGGTAAAATAAGTTGGCAAAAATAATTTTTGCTAAACACATACTTAAAACCAAAAATAATGTCTATACATATCTATACTATATATAATAATGGAATTTTGTAATAAATTTTATAAAACTCTTTATGCACTACATCTTTAGCATCTTTCCTTATTTTTTGTTTTGTTTTGTTTTTGTTTGTTTGTTTGTTTGTTTTTTTTTTTTTTTTTTGCTTTGTTCAACTTTTCATCTTCTTCAACCATTGTGTTTTTAGTTTAATCTTTCATCCCCTCCAATAAATATTTTTAAAAAATTTTCATTTGATTCCCTTTAGATTTTTAAATTTTTTCCTTTATATCTTTTTAAATTCTATAGTTTCACTTTGTTCAACCTTTCATCTACTTCTATCCCTTCCTCTTTCATCTTAATTTTCATATAAATTTCTTCCTACTTCATTTCCACCTCTCTCCCCTATACCTTCCAAGTTGTCCACAATAAAAAATGTCAGTACACACTCTCTTTCTCCAATTTTGTTTCTCATTTGGTGGATTTTTTTATTGTTTATCTTTTTGGTAAATTTGGATAAACTTTTATGCATATTAAGCTAGTTTGGTATTCCAATTCCAAAAATATGACATATTATAATATAAGTTTTCCCCAATTCAGATCAACATCAAACACCATTCATTAAAAGTAGTTAGTGTTGTAAATAAAATGATAAAAAAAATATATATATATATATATTTGCATCAAGGTACATATATGAATTAGTTAATAATAAGACAATAAGGGAACGAACCTCTAGTCAGAGATCCTCCTATTGGCAGTGAGTTTTTTTTTTTTTATAGAAAATATTTAAAAATTAGAATTATAAAAAAACAAATATTCATCAATCTATGGTAGAGATACAGGAAAAAAAAAATTGAGAGAGAGAGAGAGAGAACCTTTTTTGTATGGGAAAAATATGCATAAAAAGTGAAAAATTTATAGTAAGATGATGGAAATAAGAAGAGTCAAAACAAAGGAAGATGAAGGGGCAAATTAATATGTAAAGTTAAAACTGCCCAAGATGAATATATATTGACAATACTTTTGTTTGATTTTCCATTAATTTATTATATAGATTATAACATCAAAATTAAAGTAGATGAATATGTAAAATTAAAGCCGCTTAAGATGAATTTGTAAAACCAATATATTTATATATTTAATATTGTAAAAAAATTAAATGTAAAAAATGAATATAAAAAAAGACTAATTATGTGACCAATGATGTGGCGATGAGGTGGCGATGAGGTGGCTCAGCAGGAGTATAACAATAATAAATGTTACGTTTCAGCTTTTAAATATATATTTAGTGAGCTAACTAACCTATGTTTGATTGTTTATGCATTAGTTGTCATAGCCTCAGTAGCACTTACAGGTTGTATATATCTAAAAGTTTAAATGTAGCATTTATTGCTATTGAGCTCCTATTGTGTTACCTCATCGTCACATCATTGACTACATAATTATTATTTTTCTTATTTATTTTTTATTCCTATTTAAAAAAAAATATATAAGTAAATTATTGACTTTATACATTCATCTTGGACAGTTTTAACATTACATATAATTTTGCTTCCACATATTCATCTACTTTAATTTATAATTGATTTTTTAGTCCTATTTTTTTACAAAAAATTTATAAATAGATTATTGACTTTACACATTCATCTTGAACTATTTTAACATTACATATAACTTTGCCTTTACATATTCATCAACTTTAATTTAGATGTTTATAACTAAATAATGAAAAATTTAAAACCAAAATGAATGTCTAACATATCTATACTATATATAATAATGGAAGTTTTGTAATAAATTTTATAAAGCTCTTTATGCACTAAATCTTTAGCATCTTTCCTTATTTTTTGTTTTTTTGTTTTTTGTTTTTTTGTGTTTTTTACAATTACTCCTTTGTTCAATTTTTTATCTTCTTCAACCATTGTCTTTTTAGTTTAAACTTCATCCCCTCCAATAATTCTTTTTAAAAAAAAAAAAAAATTCATTTGATTCCCTTTAGATTTTAAATTTT